>JAODAL010042723.1:0-34522 GCA_025379985.1 Phyllomedusa bahiana
CTGATTGGCTTCAGCTTTCCCACATGTCATGCAAGCTATCCCTTTTTCCCCCCAAAGGTTTTGCTTTCCCCCATGTAGCGCCATGTGTGGGCACCCTTTTTTATCAAAAAAAAAGCCCCACTTCGTTCCCCCAAAAGGTCCCCCCAAAGTTCGATTTTTCCCGAACCAAATTTTTTTCCTAAAATTTTAAACGAATTCCACTTCGTTAGAATCGATTCGCCCATCTCTAATAATATTTATAGTGATAGTACTAAATATTCCTGCATGCCTCCTAAAAGAAGCTTCCTCTCATGACAAATACAGCACTGCTAGCTCACATCCTGTTTGGACTGTGTCATTATTTTTAATACCCCATGTGACGACTCACACTCGTCTGGCCACCATCTTGGTCTGTCCCAGGGGGTATTCACTCGGGTCTCATCCATTCATAAAAAGGTTGGCACCCCCAACAAAGGCACTCCGACACAGTTTCCGTTTAACACTGGCCTTTTCCAGTTTTAAATTCGGGAACGTAGTCAAAAAAAAAAAACCAAAAACCCTTAAACCCTTCCCCCGTATGGCTACTAACAATACCTCTAGAGAGACACCTTTTCCGGGTCGGGTTTTCTAACATCCAGCACCAACAAAACTTTTTACCTACGGGCCCATTTACACTTTTGCAGGTTTCCCCTCAAGTCGGGACCCAGAGCCTCTCCTCAGCTCTTTTGCCCCAAGATCCAGGTAGCAATAAACCCCTGATCATCTGTAGTAAAAGGGCCTTTTAATAGGTCTCCAGGGGACCAAACCAAAACCTTTCCGGGGAATTTGGGAAAAACACCCACCCACCAAACACTATAGATGCCCCAAAAAAAGCCACACCATACATAGCCCCTTGAAGTTTTCCCCCCCCAAAGCCGCTACTGAAAAGGTGTCAGAATATATCTTTAAACTGCCCAAAATATGGGTGGTTTTTCCCCACAGGGCCCCAGGCCCACCGTTGGGAATTTGCAGAAAGTCTCCGGCTGCACACCCTCTAGCGGCAGAAACAGAAAACTACCAGAGGTCGCTTTTGCCACACCATATCACCAATGTAACTTAAAAAGGCAGGAAAAGAAAGAATTGAGCCCAAAATGGTTTTGAACTGCCCCACATTTATGTAAACCCAAAGGGGGATCCCTACGTCTTGAGGGAAAGAAAAATTTTCTTAAAAACATAGAAAGGGGTTCTTTACTGTAAGGCAGTTTAGACTAAAGGAATTCTTGCGAGGGACTTGTCATTGGGGAATTCAATAAAAGGGGTTCAAAAATGGTTTTTTGATGCATTTCCCGGGGCGTAAAAATATAAAAAGTTATAGTGGGCTAGGATTTTTTTTGGGAGGGTCATTGATCCCGGGAATTTTTTTGATTGCCCGATTGGGGGTCGGGGGAAGGAATTTTTCCCCCAAAATTTAGGACAATTGGCTTATACCTTTATTTGGGGGGTTTTTTCCTTCCCCTGGAAACAACACTTTAGCACAACAGGCTGAAAATGGGGACCCCTCTTGTCTTTTTTTTTGTCCTTTCAAACATAAAATAAGAAAATAGGGGCCTGAACTGGTTTGGGAAAGGGGGACCGGGGGTCCCGAAGGGTAAAAATTTT
Organism: Phyllomedusa bahiana; assembly: GCA_025379985.1. Classification (NCBI taxonomy): domain Eukaryota; kingdom Metazoa; phylum Chordata; class Amphibia; order Anura; family Hylidae; genus Phyllomedusa; species Phyllomedusa bahiana. The sequence continues at coordinate 1,618 of JAODAL010042723.1, forward strand.
GTGAAAACAACCAGATTTGGGGAAAAAATTTTTTTAATTTTGGTCTTTTAACCCCCTTTAAAAACATTTGATGTACCCATACATCATGGTTGTTTTAAAGGGGGTTTGGCAATTTGATGATGAGGGCGTGCAAGCCACAAACGGAAAACTTGCAAAAATTCCCGCATGCACAACTGTATATCACAGCTGGCTTCACACGGCAGGAGCTCACGAAAGCCAGCCTTCAGGGCACACACAGAGCGATTGTGGCTTCTGCCCTTACCTGACAGCCCTGGTAGTCTTTGTTAGACCATCGGGGCAGCTGGTGAAATCACTATGCCCTGCTGTCCCCTGTGGGCATGGCTGGGCATAGTGATTGACAGCTGCCATGGAGGTCAGTACACAGCAGCAACGCTGTGTACTGTTATTCATTGTATCAGTGATCTTAAGATCACTGATACAAGTCCCTTATGGGGAAAAGTAAAAAAAAAAAATACAAGAACAGTAAAAAAAAAGTAAAACAGAAAAAAACAAAATAAAAACATGTACAACTCTTCCCCTTTAAAAACGCCAATCGAACCAAAAAAGCTAACAAATAAATAAAGTATGCATATTTGGTATCGCCACATGCATAACGAGCTACCCTATAAATCTGTCATGTTATTTAACCCGCACTGTGAAAGCTGTGAAAAAACCCCCAAAAAACCAATCACAGAATTGCGATTTTCATTCATCCCACGGCACGTAAAATGGAATAAAAAGCAATCAAAAAGTCATATAAATGCCATTGTGGTACCAATAAAAATATCAATTCATCCCGCAAAAAAGCCCTTACACAGCTCTGTATATGGAAAAATAAAAAAGTTATGGCTATTAGAAGACAGCGATGAATAAATATTGTTTTGCGCAATAAAAATACTTTTTTTTAAAAGCCGCTTCAACATAAAAAAACTGTATAAATTGTCTATCGCAATAATTTTATCGATCCACAAAGTAAAACTAACTTTTCTTGTATATTGCACGGTGAGCACTGTTAAAAATAAAAATAATAAACACTACTAGGATTGCAGTATTTTCTTCACCCTGCCTCGCAAAAAACAGATTTAAAAGCAATTGAAAAGCCTTGTCCCACCAAAAAATGATGCCAATAAAAACTTCAACTCGCAAAACACAAGTCCATATACAGCTGCGTACACAGAAAAATAAAAAAGCTATGGCTTCAGACTATGGCGATGCAAAAACATGTTTTCCTTTTTGAATCACGTTTTTATTGTGTGAAAGCCGTAAAACATAAAAAAAACTAAGTGGGTATTGCTGTAATTGTATCGACCTGCTGATTAAAGCTAACCTAATTTATACCACACGGTGACTGCTGTTAAAAATAAAATGCACTACCAGGATTTCTGTATTTTTTCAAAATGCCTCTCAAAAAACCTTGATTAAAAGCGATCAACGCATCATATGAACCAATAATAATACCAATAAAAATGAAACTCTCACAACCACCCTGGACATGTTGGCACCACTCACACACCGCACCACCAGAGTCAGACGCCCGCAGCCTTGGCACACACCTCAGACTCATTTTCTCCAGCGATGTTCCAGGTGTGCTGAGCGGCTGTGGAGAAAGTCAAAGCTACCTGCAGACTTTCTCCACTACAAATTCATGCTCAGGACTTATCACACTGCCCTTCACTGCGCCAAACAAAAATATTTCACCTCCCTCATCTCCACACTACACAACAACCCAAAACGCCTCTTTGACACCTTCCACTCCCTCCTAAGGCCTAAAGCTCAGGCCCCGGTCACTGACCTCTGTGCTGAAGACCTGGCCACTCACTTCAAAGACAAAATTGAAAATATCCGGCAAAACATCACATCACAATCCCCAAATAATACCCATCTGTCCCCCCTCCCCGCACGTCCTCTAATCTACTCGCAGCCCTTGACCCGACGACAGAGGAAGAAGTGTCCAGGCTTCTCCTGTCTGCTCGTCCCACCACCTGCTCTACTGACCCCATTCCATCCCACCTCGTCCAGTCTATTTCTCCAGCTGTCCTCTCTCACCTTACTGCTATCTGTAACCTCTCTGTCTCCACTGGGATCTTTCCATTTTCCTTCAAACACGCCATCATAACACCTTTACTAAAAAAGCACTCTCTGGACCCGTCCTGTGCCGATAAATACCGACCAGTCTCTAACCTGCCCTTCATCTCTAAACTCCTGGAACGCTTGGTCTACTCTCGCCTAATCCGCTATCTCTCTGCTAACTCTCTTCTTGACCCGCTGCAATCAGGTTTCCGCACCCTACACTCCACGGAAACTGCCTTAGTTAAAGTCTCAAATGACCTCCTAACAGCAAAATCTCAGGGTAACTACTCATTGTTGCTTCTCTTGGATCTCTCTGCAGCATTTGACACTGTGGATCACCAACTTCTCCTCAGCATGCTCAGCACCATTGGCCTCCAGGACACCGCTCTCGCTTGGTTCTCGTCCTACCTCTCTGACCGCTCCTTTCAGTGTCTCATTTTCTGGTTCGACCTCCTCTCCTCTTCCTCTTGCTGTTGGAGTTCCTCAGGGATCAGTTCTAGGTCCTCTCCTCTTTTCATTGTACACAGCCCCCATTGGACAAACCATCAGTAGATTTGGCTTCCAGTACCATCTCTATGCGGATGACACCCAATTATACACCTCCTCCCGTGACATCACTCCAGCCTTGCTACAAAACACCAGTGACTGTCTGTCCGCTGTCTCTGACATCATGTCCTCTCTCCATCTGAAACTAAACCTCACTGACTGGGGGCGTGGCCTGGCGGCTGAAGCGAGAAGACGCACGGCTTGAGAGCTCCTGCAGACAAGCCGTTTCTTACCTGATTATCCTGCTACATCCTGCTGAAAACCGGTCCTTCCCTGCAGGGGAGGAAAGTGGTGACTGGAGGGAGGCGATCGAAGCTTGGATCGGGCGTCTGCGAGGGAGCGGAGAGGCTCGAGGTCCGGGCCTGCACACAGCGCGCGGATCCGCCATCTTGTGCAGGACGCGGCGATCCCGCCACATCCTCCTGCCGGGAACCTAGCGCTAGTGAGAGAGGAGCGCCGGATTACCCTGCAGAGATCCTCCAGGCGACACCTGCGGCGAGCACCGGAGTGCGGCTCCTTCTCCCCTGGGCCGACAGTTAAGTGGCCCGCTGCCTCTGATCGGTGTGGAGGCGGGCCGGCTCTTGCTTCGGCGGAAGCCCGAATAACCACCGCGGCGGCGTGGAGAGACCATGGCCAGACATACCGGGAGTGAGGTGGAGCAGCGCCCGGTGCAGCTGGATGCGGGGAACGTGAGTACCGGCCCCTGGCAAAACCTATAGGTCATAGCCCCACATGTACGGCCACCATTTTCTATTACAGCACAGAGTTGCTCCTTGCTCCAACCAGCCGTATATGTACTGTCTCTTACAGGCCTGATTCCCTGCTACTGCTTCAGTGACTCTTTCAGTCAGGGCCTGCTCTGGTGCACAGGGGCTTATAGGAGCCCTGAAGGGGTTAACTGTCGCTGCCCCCTTGAACTAAATTCCAGTAGTACCAGTGCCAATCTGCTATTCTCTGCCTCTATGCTATATTAACCGAACTGGTCTCTGCTGCCATCTTGTGACCTGTAAGGTTATACTACACGAGAGATATCCTGCTAGTGTCCAGAGACATATAGGTTGTTTAGTCTGCTCCATAAGCCTTGGACCTACCTGTTAAATGCACAAAATTCTGCTGGTCCGGAGCGCCCCCTTTAACACGAGGCTTGGCCCTGCAACGACCTTGAAAAACTTGTACCCCGCTACTGGTCTGTGCCCCATCACTGAAAATACGGGGAACGTCCGAAAAGCGGGGTTTTACGGTGTGGCCCACGGGGTTTTGTCGTATCCACTGAGTTTCTGTCCACAGCCACCCCCACTCTTCTGCTGGTGAAATAGCGAGCCAGCGCCCACCAGGTAACGTGTTGCGGCCCACCTCGACACCTCAATAGCTCGGTGCCCGTGCACCAGGACTGTGACCTCTGAAATGTAACTTTGCACCATCTCCATGAGCCTGGGGATCCCATTGTGCCACGGTCTCCTTGTAAATCATCTTCCTCTGCTTCTCCTAAAAACTCTGGTGTTCTTTTATTACTGTTGAGTGCCTGAAGCGGCAAGCAATGGCGCCAGTTAAGTCTTCTTCCAAAGCACTGGAGAAACTGGACAAATACCGCAGGTCTGAATGTAATCTTAAAAACCGACTTTGGAGCAACCCCCTGACATGCAGACGAATCCGCTTCAGTGTCCTCTGAACCAGAGTCTCAAAACCCTGAAACCTTGAAGGTGCTTGCTGCCATACACTCTTGTCAGACCGCTTGACCTCTCGCATCGAAGAAATTAAAGTGGACATTTCCCTGCTACGACATGATGCGCGGGAAAACGCGTGAGAGTGTTAACAGGGGTAGAGCACAGAGTCAGCAACTTGGAAGATCAAAACCTCCCCCCTGACTCGTCGGGTAGAGGACGCTGAAAGACATATCTCCAGACTTCACCAGCACCTAGATGACCAGGGGAAACAGATTACGCAGGTGCAATCTACGATTTGTCGGACTCCCGGAGGATCGGAAAACCCGTCACCGGATTCTTTCCTGGAAAATCGCTAATCTCTACATTTGGTAGAGATAAATTCTCCGTGTGTTCGCAGTAGAACGGGCCCATGGGAACCCTTTGCCTAAACCTCCCCCCCGGGAGCACCTCCACGTACGTTCATTTGCCAAACTTTTAAAACTATAGGGACAGAGATGCTATTCTTTGGCCACCAGAGAAAAAGGCCCCATAGTCATAGGAATGCCAAGATCCTAGTATACCCAGATTTCTCTATTGACATTCAAAAAAAGAGAGTTTTTGTTTTCCACAGCTAAGCAGAAGCTTCGAGAGCGTAAATCTGAATACGCTATGTTTCTACCCAGAAAAGCTTAAAGTGATTAAACGAGAACAAGACTTTCTTCTTCAATACCCCCAAAGAAACCTTGGACTGGTTGGAATCTCTGCCACCAGCTAGAGGTCGTTCACCAAAACCCAGCGGCTGACTGACAGGTGATAGCCCTTATGGGGGAACCATCTTGGATGGACTATGACTATGGTGATATGCTGCATAATGTGCTTTCATTATCACCTCGCATCTCTCCTTCTTTGGTTCACACCTCTCCCTCTTCTTTCTCTTTTCCCCTTTTGCCTTCACCCCTCTCCTCCTCCCCTTTTTTTTTCTCCCTTCTCCTTCTTCTCCCTTCCTCTTCCTCCTCCCCCCCCCAATCCCCCTCCCGCCCTCTTTTCTTTCTCTCTCCCCCCTTTTTACTATATGCCTTAATCTACCTAGTTCCTGGCAATTGATGGCTATTTCGTCAGCCCAAATACTGCATTTAGGGGAGGAGTTTAAAGTATTTTGTATCCCTTTGATAGGATGTTCTTTGTGCCTTTATCCGCTCTTTAGGGGACCCCTGGCTCCCTTTGCTTTTTTAAGGTCCAGGTTTTACATGTTTCTCTGTACCTTCTTTTTGGTGGGTTTGTTCGGGGATCCAACACTTCTTTCATGTTTAACGAAGTAGGGTGGGAAAAAGGTTAGTTGGGTTTTTTTTTGTTGTTAGCCATCGTATATCCTACTTTACAGGGATTTTACCCTGTTTATTCTTGGTGTTGTCATGGGATTGGGGCCCCACGTCCCTCGGGGAAATTTTTGTGTTCACGGGCCCCACTTTTTTTATTGTTTTCCAATGGCGAACAATACGATTTCACTGTTAATTGGAATGTTCCGGGGTTATGAATGACCGCATCAAGCGTGCATAGTGTTTTAAGTATTTGAGAGCTCAGAGGTGTGATATAGCGTGGTCTCCAAAGAGACCCACATGATTCCTGACAGGCTGCCCGCTGCTGAATCGCCCTTGGATTGGCTGGGCCTACCATTCAACGTTTACAAACTGTGCTAGGGAGTCTCTATTTTCATTAGTCGAATGGTGCATTTCAGTATCACTAGAGCCATAATTGATACGAAGGCAGATACATTGTTCTGGTTTGCCAACTATTCCATGCCCCATTCATCATTTTAGGTGTGTATGTCCCACCCCCATATTCGTCCAAGTTAATTAGGGAACTTCTAGGGATTATAGCTTCATATCCTCAGCACCCGCATACTGGTTGGGCGACTTCAACTGCACATGGACAGGCACCTAGACAGAGTGGTGCCGATCGGATCCCCCCCGGGAGGTCCTAATCCCTCGCCCTCCCATTCCCTTGAAATTTGACTTTGACATTAGGGATGCCTGGCGCACTCATTATCCGTCAGCACGCACGTACTCCTCTTTCACTCCTCAGTTTAATGCGTTATCTCGCATTGACCTTATGCTGGTTCAGGCGTCCCTTCTCCCCACTGTTGTATCAGTGAGATATCTAGCCGGGTCTATTTCGGACCATGCCCCAGGCTTGATGACTCTCAAGCTGGACAATATGCCTCCTAGGGTCAAGTGGCGTCTGAACCCGTTTTTTGGGTTTAAAAATCCTACCACCAGTGCCTATTTTATAAGTCAATGGCAGGCATTTTTCGGGAAAAATGAGGGATCGGCTTCATGTGGGCGTGACCTGGGATACATTCAAGGCAGTCGTTTAAAGGGGGAAATGACCACGGCCATAAATGATCTCAAAAAGGGTTGGTGCATAAGGAGCCCAGTTGGCTAGGGATGTTCAGAGGCAGAGCTGCGCTACACAAGGGACCCACTAGTGTCCATAGAGATGAGGGTTGTGCAAAAACTAGACTTTATCACGCATGTCTGTATTCCAAGGCCAGAAACAGGCTTTTTTCTGCAAGCAATCTTATTTTGAACATGGGGAAAAATGTGGGAGGCTCCTGGCCTGCATGGCACGGGCAACACTGTACCTCCCGTAATCCTGAATTTGGCCCCTCCGGATGGAACGCTCAACCGGGACCCGTTGGTTACTCTCAATGCATTCCGTACTTTCTACCTGAACTTGTCTCCTCTCATATAACTGCCACATCATCGGAGATTAATTCATATCTACATGCCCTTGACTTCCCCTCCTTGTCCTCTGGAGATAGAGTCCTTTTAGACAGCCCTCTCACGGAACAGGAAATAATAGACTCCATTCAGTCATTCCAACCCTCAAAGTCGCCAGGGAGCGATGGCCTCCCTATCGAATTTTATAAAGAGTACGCCACTTTTTGGCCCCAGGCTGTTGGAGGTTTACCAATCCGCCCTTCTGGATTGGATTCCTGCCTCAATCTATTTCGTGAGGCCATATAGTAGTTGTTCTGCCTAAGCCAGGCAAGGAACCCTATGTACTGTGATTCTTACCGCCTGATTTCCCTTCTCCAAACAGATATTAAAATACTAGCCAAACTACTTGCCAGACGACTAAATAAAGTTATCCTGTCTATAGTACACCCGGACCAATCTGGCTTTATGCCAGGAAAGTCCACTGCCCTGAATTTAAGACGCCTGTACACCAATCTGCAGGCGGTTCATGATGACGTGGGATCCAGGATTATAGTCTCGCTCGATGCTGCCAAAGCCTTCGACTCTGTCGAATGGTCGTACTTGCTTCTTACTCTGGAGAAGTTTGGTTTTGGCCCTTCCTTCATAAGCTGGGTGCGGTATTGTATGCGAACCCTAGCTCCAGGGTAGCGGTGAACGGTTGGGTTTCTGACCCTTTTCCCAGAGTAGGGGGAACTAGGCAGGGTTTCCCCCTCTCCCCCTCTTTCTTTTTGACTGGTGGTGGAACCTTTGGCAGTCAAAATCAGGGCCCACTCTGGAATCAGGGCCTGGTGCGCCCTCCCCTATGCGAGGAAAATTAGTCTCTACGCAGATGACACTCTATTATATTTGTCTGACCCCCCCGGGGAAACATTGCATACCACCCTATTAGTTATAACAGAATTTGGGGCGTTCTCTGGTCTGACGATCAATTGGTCCAAATCTAGTATTTTACCGATAGATGTGTCGGTCCCTGCGGAGAGTGCAGTCGCTTCTCCGTTGGTCTGGTCGTCTAGCATAACCTACCTTGGGTTGCGGGTGTCGAGAACAGCCCCAAAAATTTGAAGCTCTGAACCTTCCCCACTTATTGCCTTTTTGCAAACCAGGGTTAACACCCGGGACAAACTTAAAATGTCTACTGCGGCCCGGATCAGCCTAGTTAAGATGACTCTCTTGCAAAAATCCTATACATCCTTCAGCAGGCCCAGTGTACTTACCCTCTTGCGTACTGAACAGGATTAGAGGTATATTGCTATCGTTTTTGTGGCAGGGGCGACGGCATCGCATAGCTGCTAGACACTTAACGGCCCCATGGGAAGAAGGGGGAGCTTCCTTCCCTGATATTCAGCTGTATTACTTAGCTGGTCAGCTGTCGCACCTAGCTCGATGGGGCCTCTGAGGAGGAAGTGAGGGTCCAGCGCTAATTGTCTCTCCATTTAATTTGGGAAAATACCGACACCCTTTCCCCCTCTTGTTTTGCGGTTCTGCATGCCCAATCTGGGGCGGCATCCCATTTGCGGCAGCGCTTTTGGTGTGGAGAAAAGTGCGTACATTTTTTACTATGCGGAAGGCTTTTGACCCGTAATTCCCCCCACTGTGGCATATTAGGGCTTTACCGGGCCCTCGGTATGTTCATGAGTGGGGATGGAGCGCTAGAGGGATTTGGCATCTGTCTCAGATCTCTCAGACTCGGCATTCGACCCTACTCTGAGTTACAAGAGGAGTTCAACTTACCGTCCTCGCAGATATTCCCTTATTTGAGGGTTAAACATGCCATTACATCCCAGTTTGGTCACTCTGCTATAACAATGAATCGGTTCCCGGTCCCGGGGTTTGCTTTCTCTCCCCGCCTTCCAACGTACTGTGTCCCGCTTCTAAAGCCCTCCTATCCCCTAAGAGCAGGGAGGGGGGCTTGGACGGCCTTCGACGGAGATGGGAGATCGACCTGGGCCCCCTGACAGATGAGTCGTGGGATTTGTGTATATCCTCTCCCAGACAGGTATCTTCGAATTATAATGATAGATTGACACAACTTTTTGTCCTTCACAGGTCATATTACTCTACTTCTAGGCTCACTAGGTTTCGAGATGGATATGTGGACGAATTCCAAAGTGTCCATTGGTTTCTGGGTCTTTCTTCCATCTCCTCTGGTCCTGTCCCAGGTGCTGGGGTTCTGGGCTCAGGTGATCCGGTTTTTGAACGATGCTATGGGGTGCCCAGTCCCATTCACCCCTTTGGGCTGTTTATTTGGTCCAAAACCCGATAGTTTATCATCGCGCTACCAGTATTCTTTTGTGGTGGAGGTGCTTTTTCTTTGCCCGAAAGGCCATTGCTGGTCCTGGCTGGCCTCTAGGCCGCCTTCGCTTTCAGAATGGAAGGGGCTAATTAACAGCGCTTTACCACATCAGAAATTGTTGTTTCGCCACCGAAATTGTCCAAGTAAGTTTGATAAGATTTGGGGTGGGTGGCTGAGTGTTACAGAAACATTACAAGGTTCACCAACCCTGACATATGAAAGTCCTCCCAGTCCTTAAAACAGTTAGATGGTACTTAACAATTCCCCAGGGTGTTTACTCGTGACCCTCGTTGTAGCTCATGGTTCCTTACTATTTGGATCCCAGACTATGAAGCCAACCCTCGGACTGACTAGTCTAAATACACAAGCTTTCTATTTTCTCAGTCCTCTCCTTAGACAAACCAAGAATACCAATATCTATTACTTCTTTTGTTATCACTGGATGGCTATTTTATGGTTCCTGCATGTCGCAGGTTTTGTATCAGTTTTGATTCGATTGTACTTGTATTACTTTTAATTCTCTTAATATGTGCACTCGCATTTATGTAGATCCTGATTGTATATACAAGGGTACAACTGAACTACTGCTATTTATACGCTGTACTGTTATTTTGATGCCGCATACTGTCAAGTGGTCACAAGAACTTGCAATGTCTGTTTGTACACCTGAAACTTATGCTAATAAAGTTTATTTGTTGATTAAAAAAAAAAAAACCTCACTAAGACTGAACTTCTTGTCTTTCCGCCATCTACTAACAAATCCCCCCCTGCTATTTCTGTTTCTGTATGTGGTACCACCATTTCTCCTAGGCAGCAGGCCCGCTGTCTAGGGGTTTTATTTGATTCTGATCTGACCTTCTCTCCATATATCCAATCCCTTGCCCGCTCCTGTCACCTGCACCTCAAGAATATCTCCAAAATCCATCCATTTCTCACTGTGGAAACGACTCAAACTCTCATTACTGCTCTTATTCTTTCTCGTCTTGACTACTGCAACTCCTTGCTTATCGGTCTCCCTCTCTGCAAACTCTCCCCTCTCCAATCTGTCCAGAATGCAGCAGCCAGGCTTGTCTTTCTCTCCAGCCGCTATACTGATGCCTCTACCCTGTGTCAGTCACTGCAATGGTTGCCCATCCAGTACAGGATACAGTATAAACTCAGCACTCTCACCCATAAAGCTCTCCACAGCGCTGCTCCTCCCTACATCTCCTCCCTAGTCTCTGTCTACCGCCCTACCCGTGCTCTTCGCTCTGCTGATGATATCAGACTACATTCCTCAATCATCCGAACCTCCCATGCCCGCCTACAAGATTTCACACGTGCGGCACCAATTCTCTGGAATATGCTACCGCGGGCGATCAGGCACATTCACAACCCTCACAGTTTTAAGAGGGCCCTGAAAATACATCTTCTCGGTCTGGCCCACCAAGATCCCTAACTGCTATCACACACATCTGTCACTCCCTGCACTTGGGCACTCATAGGCACTTATCTGTATATAGATGTACAGTCTGGGTGGCAGGCTCATCCATTTTTCATGTAAACCACCCCCTATTATATAAACATGGCCGGACCATTGTAAACTTGGCACTTCTTACTGTATGTTTCACCCATACATCCTAATAGATTGTAAGCTCTCACGAGCAGGGCCCTCACACCTTGTGTCTCATTTGTAAGTACTTTTAATGTGTAATGACTGTATGTTTACCCTTGAATTTGTAAAGTGCTGCGGAATATGTTGGCGCTATAGAAATAAAGATTATTATTATTATTATTATTATTATTATTATTATTATTAAAAATGTCAACTCATCCCGCAAAAAACAATCCCTTAAACAGCTCCATATACAGACAAATAAAAAAGTTATGACTATGGCAACATAAAAATGCAATTTTTTACAAACGCATTATGTAAAAGTAACAAAACATAAAAGTATATAAAATGTATATAATTGTAATTGTACCAACCGCATAGTACAGTTATGTCACTTATCATGGCGAATGCTGTAAAAATGAGGCCCATAAAACAATGGCGGAACTGCATTTTTTCCCTGTCATTTTCATGGCAGTGTTAGAAAAAATGTGGAACACCTGTGCACCAAAAATGCACAATACACCCCTGTTGAATCCAAGATGTGGTGACCTCTGGAAGGTTTCATCTGTTCTAGTACTTTAGGGGCTTTGCAAATGCAACATGGCACCCACCAAAGTCTGAGTTACAACAGCCAAATAGCCCTCCAATAGCCCAATAGCCCTTACACCAACATGTAGGGTATTGCAAACCTTGGAAGAAATTGCATAACAAATTGGGTGCTTTTATTCCAGGATTCCTTGTAAGAATGAAACATTTTCAGCTAAAATTGCAGATTGTTGAAGAAAAAAATTATTTTCATTTTCACAGCCTTACGCTAAAAAAATTTGTGAAACACCTGTGTGGTCGAGATACTCACAGCCCTGGATGTATTCCTGAAGGGGTGTAGTTTCCAATATAGAGTCTTTTTAGGAGTGTTTATTAAATTTTAGCACCTTTGGCTATCAGCAAACTTGAAATTCAGTAGGTGCTCCTCCAGTCCAGTAGGTGCTCCTCCTATTCTGAGGATTGTGGTTGACCCAAATAGCTCACTCAGGTCACATATGGGATATCTAAAAAAAACTGCAGAATTGGGGGAATAGATATTAAGCTGCATTTCCCTGGTCATATCTACTGTGTTCCAGTGAATAATTAATAAAAATTTAAAATCTGCAGGAAAAGTTAAATTTTTAAATTTCACCTCCATTTTTGTTTAATTCCAGTGAAACACCTAATGGGTTAATAAACTTCCTAAATGTTGTTTTGAATACTATAAGGGGTGTAGTTTCTTAGATGGAGTCATTTATGGAGGCATCTAACATAAAGGTCCCTCAAAGCCATGTCACAATGGACTGGTGCCGAAAAAAATCTATTTTGCAAATTTTTAAAAATGATGTCAACCTATGGTGGACGTATGGTAGATGCTAGTTATAAACTATTTTGTGTGTGATAACTATCTGTCTTACATGCAAAAAGTTTTGGACTTTGAAAATGGCAAATTTTTCCAAATTTTCACAATATTTTGATATTTTTCACAAATAAGCAAGGATTATATGGACCAAAATGTCTTACTAGCTTAAAGATATAAATCCACTGCACACCAATAGATTATTGCTATTAAAGGTGTATTTTATTGTCAACAGATAGCCGTAAAAGAGGGACAACAAACGAGTCCGAGTATTGCACTTAGTAAATACAGAGTAATAGTTTAACACACAACTGTATGTATATTTTGTGGATATAATACAATTTGACAATGGTATATCAATAGATGTCTACATATCATACGACGTTTCGGCTTAGATGAGCCTTTATCAAGTGACATCTGTGGAGTAGATACAAGATCATAGGTCAAGAATTATGTGTCAACAAAGATAATAGCAATACTCAAAGAGAAAGAGGAAAAAGAGAGAAAGAAAAAAAGAAGGTAGAAGAAAAGGGACAAGACCAATAAGGTAGACAGGGAGAGGTTGCGGGAGAAGAAAAAGAGGCAGATCACGGTATATAAAAGGAATAAAAGAAGGTGAGGAGAATAGCTGATGAAGGAGGAAAAATTGAAAAAACTGAGAGAAGTGAGGAGCTATGTAAAGGAAAAGACTTGCCCAAGAAGTAAAAATGTAAAGTAGAGGAAAATATGGCAAAATATTGTAGGCAAAAGGCTATAAGAGAAAGATAAATAAACAATGTAACGGTAATATAAATCAATTGCCCAAGAGAGGTATTGTGATGGTAACATACCGGCCAAAAAGGAGAGAGGTGTCTATCCACAAAGGCATAAGTCGAGTGCCAGGGTGCGGCTATAATGAAAATAATAAGGGATGGTGAGCGGGATGAGTGAAGAGTAGAAAGAACTCCCCAGAAAGAAAATAATTACCTCAGAAGCACAGAGAGTGGACGAGCACGTCCGGAGATAGGAGAAGCAGCCGGCGACTGTCCGGCGCTCGGAGCGCCTAATAAAGACGCCCGCGCATGCGCAGAAGCCGCCCGCCTGACGTTAGAGTCAGAGCGAGGTGTGAAGAGCGCCTGCGCAAAGACCGGCGCGGAGAAGGGAACTGCGCATGCTTCCAGCATTTTATTTTACTCCTCCTCCTTACCTAGTTCCTTGGTCATTCCCTACTCTTTGTCTGTTTCCTCCATCCCCCCTTTCTAGTTTTTCTTTTTCTCATTTTTACTTACTTTGTGTTACTGCCTATCTCATATACTCTACCTATTTACCTGTCTCTCTCTATTTGACGCCTCTTACATACGGTCATATTGGCGCAGTTCTCTTTCTCTCCCCTGTCACTATATTTTCTGGGCGCTGCGCCACACGCATGCGCAGTTCCCTTAAGCCACTTTTTAACCAGTTTGGCAGTATGCTTTGGGTCATTGTCCATTTGGAAGACCAATTTGTGCCCAAGCTTTAGCTTCCTGGCTGATGTCTTGAAATATTGCTTCAGTATTGCCATATAATCTTCTTTCCTCATGATGCCATCTATTATGTGAAGCGCACTAGTCCCTCTTACAGCAAAACAACCCCAAAACATGAGGCTGCCAACCCTGTGTTTCACAGTGGGGATGGTGTTCTTAGGCTTTCAAGCTTCTTCCTTTTTCCTCCAAATGTAATGATGGTCATTATGGCCAAACATTTCAATTTTAGTTTTGTCAGACCTAAAAATGTAGGTCTTTGTTCCTGGATTCATTTGCAAACATTAATCTGACTTTTATGTTTGTTTTGGAGTGATGGCTTCTTCCTGCAGAATGGCCTTTCAGTCCATAGTTCATATTTACTATTGATAATGACACAATCTTATCATCTTCTGCCAGCATCTTCACGAGGTCTTTTGCTTTTGTTCTTGGGTTGATATGCACATGTCAGAACAAAGCACGTTCATCTCTGAGACACGGAACCCATCTCCTTCTAGAGCAATATGATCGCTGGACATTCCCACATTGTTTGTAATTGCATATAATTGTTAGTACAGATGAACAAGGCACCTTCAGATATCTGGAATTTGCACCCAAGGATGAACCAGACTTGTGTACGTCCACAATTCTCTTCCTGATTTTTTGGCTGATTTCTTTAGACTTTCCCATGATGTTACACACAGTAGCAGTGTGTTTCTGATGTACAATAAAATACATCCACAGCTGTGTCTCTAATTAACACTGATGTTGCCAATAAACCTATGAGAAGCTTCCCAAGGCATGACATAATCATATGGGTTGTCCCAAATTGTTTAAAGGCATAGTAATCCTATGTATGTGTATATGTGTATGTAAATGTTTGACTTTGCAATCTCATGATTGTGGTATTTAGCAAATATAAATAATTTTGGTTATCCTAATTGACCTAAAAGGACTAAGGTTTATTCTGATTTCATGTTAGATAGTGATAAAAACATGCATATGTGTCTTTTTAAATAATGTATGAAAATTCTGGTTTCAACTGTAAATATATTAAGATATAATGCAGTTAATTATTTGTGAACAACCAAATTAGGGCATATGTAGTTCAGAATAAAGTGTGTAGATGATCATTAATGTAGCTGTTTACTTTAACCTTTTGGCTTCCAAGAATGTATCTCATACTAGCAGAAGAGCAATGCATTAGACAAAGAAATATCGTATATGTCCTTAATAGTGAATGCTAAATTGTGGTTAGAGATACTGTACAATCGGCGTGTATTAAAAGAGGCATGGACTTGTGGGACAAGGATGTAATCCTACCTCTGTATAAAGCATTGGTGCAACCTCACTTAGAATATGCTGTTCAGTTTTGGGCCCCAGTTTATAGAAGAGATGTAATGTAGCTAGAGAGAGTGCAAAGACGAAAACCAAACTTAAAAGGGGGAAATGGAGCATCATTATGGGTAAAGAGTTAGAGAATTGAACTTATTTAGTCTTGAAAAAACACGGCTTCGAGGGGACATGATTAATTTGTATAAATATATAAATGGTCCCTACAAAAAGTATGTTAAAAATTATTTCAGGTAAAGCCCCCTCAAAAGACAAGGGGACATTCATTTTGGCTACAGAAAAAAGGATTCAATCTCCAGAGGAGAAGGGCGTTCTTCACTGTAAAACTGTGAATCTGTGGAATAGCCTGCCTGAGGAGCTGGTCACAGCAGGAACAGAATTTCAAGAAAGACTTAGATAACTACCTGAAACTTAAAAATATTAATGCGTATGTAGCTATATAATATTCTGGATCCTGGCTGGTGAGGGTTCTGTGGTCAGAGATGGGTTCTCCCCTGGAGCAGGTTGGTTCTTGCCTTGTGGGTTTCAGGGCATTAACCAGTGGGGAGGCTGGGCTTAAAATCCTTGTCCCTTCAACCACATTTTCCCCACCCTTGGTTGAACTTGATAGACATATGTCTTTTTTCAACCGTACCAACTATGTAACAATCTTGGTCTTATTTTAAAGCCATGAATCTAGCTCAATTTAGAGCAAGTTGAAGTGGAAGTGCTTTTTCCAGAAAAGGAGAGATGAGATGAGCAATTTTTTATTTAATCAATCCTCTCTTCCTAATTTGCATTTGTATTCTCTTTGTATCTTTACCGGTGTCTAGATCATTGGCATTGAATAGGTTGCAACAAGCACTTTCACTATATACACAAGCAAATATCAGCAAAATTTGTTATATATTGTTCTTATCTTGTCAGTACCTGATATTAAGTCCAAAATCCTAAACTGATTTATTAGCAACATGTGTAACATAGTCATAATGATTATTATTAGAGAACATAATGATGAATAGTAGTTATTGCTAATATAGATTCAAGTTTGCGCTTATCTAGAGGGTCAGAAAATGATGTACATAAATACTCCCATATTTAATTTGAATGCAGCAGTTGGTTGCTGTGTTGGCACATTCCTGCCACTTTAGCATTGTAATAATTCACCACACATTTTATGCTTTTTTATAACTAGCATCTACCATATGTCCACTATAGGTTGGCATCATTTTTTAAATGTCTTTTTATTTTTTTACGACATTGGGGGGCTTGGAAATGTAATAATAATTTCTCACATTTTCAAGAAAATTTGCAATATACATTTTTGTAGGGACCAGTTCTGACGTGGCTTTGAGGGGCCTGCATGTTAGATACCCTCATAAATTATTCCATCTAAGAAACTAGACCCCTTAAAGTATTTTCAACTGTGTTTAGGAAGTTTGTTAACCCTTTAGGTATTTTTACAGAAAAGAAAGCAAAGTGGAGATGAAATTTAAAAATTTCACTTTTTTTGCAGATTTTCAATATATATCCATTATTCACTGGAATACGGTAAATGTGACCAGGTAAATGCAACTTAATATCATTTCCCCCAGGTCTGTCGTTTGTAGAAATATCCCATATGTGGTTCTAGTGCATTATTTGGCTAAACCCAACCCAGAATAGGAGAAGATCTAATGGACCTGGGGTCTCTTTTTTTAAAAAATTTTTATTTAGGCGCCATTTCGGTTTGTGGAAACACAAAGGTCTAAAACTTGGGGTAAACACCCTAAAAAGACCCCAAGGGAAACAAACCCCTTTAAAGGAAAAATTTCCGGGGGTGTAGTGATAATCGACCCCACGGGTTTTACAATTTTTTTTTAAATTAGGGTGAAAATTAAAATTTATTTTTCCAACAATTGAAATTTTTAGCTTAAAAGTTTTCATTTTTAAAAGGGAAATCCGGGAAAAAAAAGCACTCCAAATTTTATTACACAATTTTTTTTCCAATTCGGCAATCCCCACATGTGGGTGAAAAAATTTTTTGGGGGCCAGGCAGGGCGTATAAGGGAGGGGGCGCTATTGTTTTTTGGAATGCAGATTTTGGTGGGGCCATGTCGCTTTGCAACCCTCCAAAGTCCCAACATGTGAAACCCTTTCCGACGCACCCCATTTTGGATTCACCCCCCTCAGGGATCTCATCTGGGGGTGTTTTGAAATTTTTGGGGCGCCAGGTGTTCCATAGTTTTTTTTAGCATTGGGCCATGAAATGGGAGGAAAAAGCGTAGTTCTTCTTTTTTTTTGGGTTTTTAAATTTTTGCAGTGTTCACCGTTGGTAAATAGGGGTGATTTACTATGCGGATTGGTGCAATTACAATGTTATCAATTTTATATAGTTTTTTTTGTTTTATTACTTTTAAACAATAGAAATGTCTATAAAAATTGCGTTTTTATGTTGTCCTATTCTGAGGCCCCAAATTTTTTTTTTTGGGCTGTGTAGGAGTGATTTGGGTTTGTTTTTGCGGTGATTACTTTTTTTTTTAGTATCATTATGGGGTGATATGAGTTTGATCATTTTTTTTAAAGGTTTTGTGATGTTTTTTTTAAAAAAAATACGCATTCCGGGTAGTTTTTTTTTTTTTTTTTGTTTGTTTTTTACGCGGTCACCATGTGGTATAAAAGACATGCTAGCTTTACCACAGGCGATACAAAAACAGCGATCCCGTTTGAATTTTTTTATTTTTACTGCTTTTAAAAAAAAACACTTTTTTTCAAACAGGAAAACACCTTTTCACGCCATAGTCTGAGACCATAAAATTTTTTTTTTTTTCTGTGTACGGGGCGTAAAGCATTTTTTTTTTGCGGGGTGAGTTGACAATTTATTGGTACTTTTTTTAGGGGGGAGGGTTTTTGTTGGTTTTTAAATCCAAGGGGAGGGTGAAGAAAATACCAATCCTATATGTTTTTTTATTTTTATTTTTAAAAGCGCCCCACCGTGCTGTTATATACAAGTTATTTTTTTTTCTGTGGTTTCGTACGTTTTCTACGATACCCAAATTTATATGTTTTTTTATTTGAAGCGCTTTAACAAAAAAAAGTTTTTATTGTGTAAAACTTTATGCATTGCTGTCTTCTGAGAGCCATAACGTCTTAATTTTTCCATATAAAGAGCTGTGTAAGGACCTTTTTTTTGCGGGATAAACCGACGTTTTAATTGGTACAACTTTGGCGTTTATATAAGTTTTTTAAAACGCTTTTATTCCCTTTTTTTGAGCTGTGGATGAATAAAATTCTGTGATTGTTTTTTGTTTTTTTATGGTGTTTACCATGCGCCTAAATTTCGGACATATTTATAGGGAGGCCGTTATGCACGAGAATATGAATAGGGAAATTTTATCTTTTTGAGACAATTTGGGGTTTGTAAAGTGAAAAAGAGCGTATTCAGTTTTTATTTTATTGTTTGTGTTTTCACTTTTTTCACTATTTTTATACTTTTTTATTTTTTTTTACTTTTCCCCACAGGGGATTTTAATGATAATCTTCAATCACTCATTCAATAAAAATCAATCCCCTTTTTTCTGTGTACTGGTCTCTTTGACAAAACCCGCGTCATGATCCGGGCCATGCCCCCCAGGGCATGGCCAGGCATGGTGACATCACAGAGAGCCTGGGAGGTATTTTATACCTTCCGGGATGTCACTTAGACGCCTACAGAGACACAGAAGGGGCTCACTCCTTCTGTGTCTCGCTTAGTTATCGTGATCGCTACATTGCTATAACTTAGGGGTTAATCAGCCCCTCTCTCCCCCCGGAGTGATCTCCGGTCGGGGCCAATGCTGCGGGATGTCAGCTGTAAATATACAGCTGACATACCGCAGCGATCGCACGAACTCTGTTTTAGAGTTCGTGCGATCCTCAGGAAGTATGCATATGTCCAGGGGCATTAATCCCCAAACGACCTGAACGTATGCATACGTCAAATATCGTTAAGGGGTTAAAGATGCTATACATGACTTGTACCAGATATAATTATTATAAACTTTAGTTATTTTTTTTTTTTTTTGTATGTAAACCTATACTTAGATATGAGGCAAAATAATATTTAATAAAAAGTTATGTAATGGTGGACATGACTGTCAAGACCATATCAAGACAACTGTATTTATCAGTATTTCTGGGTGTTGGAAACATCTTAGGATTGGGGTTATACTCACCTTTCCAGATATACTATTCCTTGTATTTTCTTACATTTTTGAACTTTTATTATTTTTATTTTTTTTAAAAAAAAGAACTCTTCAATTCTTGTGATTTTGTGAACATATGGGTATGTTCACCTAATGATATATAGAAATCTTGCACATTTTCCACTTTATAGTTCAGAAAGTATGTGTCTTTTAGCCACAAGCACAATTTCTGGTGCATTTTCTAAGAAAGAAAAAAATGAACAATTTTGTATAAAATGGTATGAAGATGTATTTAAGCAGAAAGTATTGTGTGGCATTTTGACAAAGAGAGAAGTGAAAAATATTTAGAAAATAGATGGGTATAGAGGTTAAGAACATCTTTTTTTTCTCATTAAAAGGTTTATTGATTTTTAAATTAAATTATAACAGAACAGCACGGTAGAATAAAAAAAAAAGGCAAGTATGACAAATATGAAACCGATCAGTGTCAAACATAGGGCTCACAAGATAAATGCGCAGACATATGTATAAAACAGACAATATATATGGAAAGAATATTACATTAACACTTAGAAGTAATGAATGGTCCACAACCGGCAGACCCGAAATAAAATGTATGTGAGCTCTACTGGGGGGAGTAAAAATTCTCCTAAACAATTGTCCCACCAAGTACATCTTTATTTATTATAATTCAGGATTTATTTATACATTTCAAAGCTGTAAAAATTGCATCAGCAAATTAGGTATAAAAAGTGAAATTAGGTGCAAAAAGTCCAGAAACCCGTTGCAGCAAAAGGGTAAAATAGACATATCTTTGAGCACAGATTCAATGTCCTTCCTTAATATAGTTGTATTCTTCTCACTTGCTACTAATTTAATTATGATATTAAAAAAGTGAAAGATCAGCCATTAAATAAGCCTCCATAGTACAGTCAGATATTATCTAACTCTCCTTAGATAGATGTCAGTGGGCAGAAAGCCATATGAGGAACATTTAAAATTCTTATTTGGAAAATATGGGAGGAGAGTGATCAAAAGTGTCTTTGAATTTAAACAGAAGACAAAACACTTCCTTAAAAAATACATGAACATGATTTACTTAACATTCCTTTAAATTTTTTATGGCACCTCTGATATATTAAATATCATTAAAAGTTATGACATTTTACAATGATAAATTATTATAAAATATTAATACAATAATGTTTAAATATTTTAGAAAAAAGTATTGTATGACTACAGATTATTTCCTTTACACATATATAACATTTTTTAAAAATTTTAAGGTTTATGTATGAAACAGCTTAAGACTTTTTCTGTGTTTTGACTGAAAATCCTGTATTTATATATGTTAATATGTTTAAAACCATGACAGAGAAAACTGTTTATATGTAGTTATAAGAATAAGTAACACAATACTTTAGTGCTTAAAGTAAATTCACAAATTTAGGTGTCAAATTGAAAAATTTTAGGAAACTCCTTTCTGAAAATTAGAACTAAAGTAACTATTATTAACCAAGAGCATTATTGTATTTATAGTGATGATTTGATAATTTGATCTTAAGAGATAACAAAGATATTTGATTTCTAATTTTTAAACCTAATAGTAAATAAAATGTAGAATTGGAATATTTATGTTTATAATTTATACTCCACTACAGTGTACTTGTATGTTTGCTGCTACTTTAGTTGTTAAAACTTTGTTAAATATTTTGACTCTAGCTTAACAGCTAAAGGATATTCTTATTTCATTGATTAGCTTTAACCCTTTAAGCTGAATGCCTGAAAAGTACTTAATGACCAGCACTTATTTTTGTTTTTTCCCTCCTTGCGTTCCAACAATCGTGACTTTTTTATTTTTTCAATTACACAGTTGTATGAGGCCTCGTTTTATCCGAACAGGTTGTACTTTTTGGTGGAATAGTTTAAGTTCACTTATAGATTATTGCAGAATTTTTTTTAATTTTCTTCAAATTTTTTTGTATTTAAATATTATGGTCATGTGGATACCTAATATGTGTAGGTTTTTTTTTGTGTGTGTAATATATGCGCAATTATTTTTTATTAAATATTTATTTTTATTTAATTTATTTTTTTAATTTTTACTTTTTTTTAAATCCCATGAAGGGATAATTGTTTTCCTTTTTTTTTTTACACTCATTTATGCTAATACATTATAATCTGTGTCAGTTTGACACAGGCAGCAATCAGGGCAGCATACAGTCTGCTACTGTAGGTTCCCAGGGTTGACTGTGCAGCCATTCCCTGGGCTCTGTAGGTCACTGGGAGTCCAGATCACCCGACAGAGCAATAGAAAGCCCATTGATTATGCCGCAGTAACAAACCGCGGCAATCAAAGGGTTGAGCGCAAAAGACGTCAAAAGACGTCAATGCAGGGGGGTGTGGCCTGAGCAGGGATGTGAACGGTCGCATACTCTGATCTCTCCTGGACTGAGCTCCATTCCGCGGCACAAATAAGCCATATTTAGAGACCCAAATTATTCAAGACGGTCAGTAGAGGACCCTTGGAGGGTGACCGACCCTCCGGTGCCATAACAACCCCGCTGGTTATCCTAATTCCAGCATCTCAAGCCGGAAGCTACAGCCACCTCGGCGACACTAACAGCGAGCGGCGCCATCTTTATCTACAACCACCCTCGGCCCTGCAGTCTCGCCTCTGCTCTGTGAAAACCTCCGAGCTGAACGGTCCCTTCACCCGGACACGTGGCACCCACCTTTGCTGGAGCTCCTTCTGTCCCGTCTAGCTGTGAGTACCCGGCACCTCCGCGCGCACCGAGAGCTGCCTGCACGACTCATAGGCGCTCTCCCGGCACTGTCCCCGCAGCTGACGGCAATCGGAGTGAGCGACGGACCTGCGCTCCTGTCTACATACCCTGTAGACTAACTATAACACCCGACGGTATGAGCGCAGGACAAAGTAGATAGTGGGTGACGCGGCGAGATAGCAGCTGGACTCAGATCGTGAGCAGCGAAGCTACAGTGCTCAGACTGAGCAGACAGAGAGGGGGAACCGACTCAAATAAGATCCATTGGGGTCCCCTCTATAGCGACATGACAAGCTTGAACCTGTACTGACTGGGTTGGTAGATGTGAGGAGAATACAAGGACTTCATTAGCACAGAAAATACCTCCAGGCTTATAACGCCAACCACTGTGAAAAACGCGAGTTTGGCGGGAATTTTGCCGCCATTTGCCCGGATCGGTGGCCATCTTCATTGCACCCCCCCCCTTTAAGAAGGACCGCATATCCCCCGCCTATTGAAAGACCTGACCCTCAAACCTCTATTTTCTTTTTCATTTGCAATATAAGCTATTCCAGCCTACAAGGTGAAACGCATTACCTTTACAGTGTAGAAATCATTCCTACTACACAGCCTTGGTTATTCCACCCAGCCACAATTCTACATTTTATGCTGTGAATCTCACTGATAAGGAGACATACTGACTGCTCCTGTATAGCCCTCTGGCGACACCTATTGATAAAAAGCGAAATTACAAGCAGACAATTGGTCTGCTGTAAAGCAGACTAATTCAAGTACAGTTCCCTCCATGGACTGATCCCACACTTATCTCAAATACTTTAATGCCGGGGACTACTCCT
Source organism: Phyllomedusa bahiana (assembly GCA_025379985.1). Classification (NCBI taxonomy): domain Eukaryota; kingdom Metazoa; phylum Chordata; class Amphibia; order Anura; family Hylidae; genus Phyllomedusa; species Phyllomedusa bahiana. The sequence goes on from JAODAL010042723.1 coordinate 24,502, forward strand.
AATAAATCCTGCTTGACTACAATCATCTGAACAACTTTGCTAACTATACTTGAAAGACCTTTTTTTCATCTAGATCGCACCGGATTGTCAGATCGTCAATCTGGTGTGATCTGGTGTCTTCAACTACAACCTTCCTACCGTATCCTCTAGCTGGTCCTAATACCAAACACACGGGACTTTATACCTACTTCAACAACTGAACACCAAACTTCGCTACTTGGACCACTATCAAACTCTGTACCGGCTGATATCCCGGATAGTCATTTGCCAACACACAAAGAGCAAAGTCCTACAATACGTACTACGACAAATCATAGGACTATACCCTACTCACTCTGAAATCACAAACCATCATGGGCGGTACCTCCAAAAAAAACCCCAAAGCTCCTCCTACTAAACTACCTGATTTTTTTTTCATCAGTTCCACCAAGAATGAAAAAGATCTAAAAGAGCTGCAATTCCCTCCACCCCACCCTCGGCTCTCTTCAAGGGCAGACTCTGTTGACCTCGAGCAACAAGAAGACCTAGATACTCAACCTCTAACAACTTCCACTTTGCAATGTCTTTTCTCCTCATTCCGGTCTAGCCTCCAGGCAGACTTTAAAGGAATTGATTCAGACCTCCAGAAAACAAGACTTCCAATCCTTGGCATCAAGAACTGACCCATATCGAAACCAAAATGGCCGAAATTGCGACATCTCACAATCCCTTATTTGACGCCAACAACGTCCTGGAGGAAGAAGTTTCAACGCCTTTCAACAAAGTCCTAGACATCGAAGACCGTTTTCCGGATAGCAACAATTTTCGGATATCAGAAGCATTCCGGAATCAATCACACCAGACAGCTTCAACAGCATCCAACCCGACCTTATGTCACTGACACTTCCTAATTGCAGCACACAGGATCTGATTATTGACAGAATCCACAGAATTCCAAAACCACGCAATTTACCGCAACAAATCCCAAGAGACACAGATAGACCGGGATCCACTTTATCAGTCAAGTAATACTTTCTGCGAGCCCTGCGGAAAACAGACTCCCTCCCAGAAAGATTCCTTTCCCATCTCCCTTTTCCCAGACCTCTCAGCATCTACTATGTTGCGTGACGCTAATTTCCAACCTAGTATACCCAAGAATGCTCCAAAAAAAGGCATACCCTACCAGATGGGAGGATTCCCTGTAAACTCCTATCACCAAGGAAGGAGCGCAAGTTACCTGCTCTACACACACAGATTTGAAGCATGCTCTACCCTACGTCTCTGGGACCTACTGCCCTCCACCGATTCCAGTCCAGTCCGGAAAAAGCAAACACGCCCTGAGATAGTGACCCCTCTTTGGTCCGTGAAAACCTCCCGTCTTCGCTCCAACTCAGCCCTTTAAGTCACTCATAATACTGTATATTTGAATACCTGAATATGTTTTTATCACTATTTTAGAGCTCTCTCCTTTTGGAGATGAACTTATTCGTTTGTCTCCCCGTTCTCTTTCTCCCTTCACAAGTTATAGGGCGGACTGCCTCCTTTTTCTTTCCCTTCTCCTACAATGGATAACCTATAATGATGTTGGTCGTTATTTGCTTTTCCTGTTTGTTGGTTTGTTTAATTGGAGATACTCAACATGTCTCGTCGCTGCACACATCCACCACCTTCGTGTATACTTTATTACTTGTTCTACCCAACTCAAATATTCCCCCCCCCCACTAGACAGCATGGCACTTAAAATACTCTCGTCACAATTTTAAGAGGGATTGAACTCCCCGTTCATTACTGTGGAAGAAGTATTAGATCCGGCCGCAGACTAATTTGCCTTCAGGAAGACTCATCGCCTATCAACCGATGCACATCGCTGCTTACGTAATAAATCAATTTCACTCCCCACATCTTCCAAGCAAATTCTCCAAAAAAGAAGGCAGGCGTAAGCTTATCTTAGTAAGAAATTCTTGTAGCCTTTCAATTGACATCCAAGCATTATGACCCATACTTGGCAGATATATTATTATGGTTTGTGAGTATCAATTCTAAATGTACACTTTGACCGCATTATATGCTCCTAATAGACAAACAAGTTTCCCTTCATCAATCACACTATATTACAAACCCAACTGGTTGGAAGTGGGGCGAGGTGGGTCTGTGAGTTTCATAGCTGTTATGATGACAAACGTTTTAGACAGATCAAATGCTCGCAAGAATCTAACTCCCCAGCATTGGGAAATCCCTGGTTAGCTGAAGAAGACCGCATGCTATCTGGAGATTATCATTCACACAACCGAAAAAGATTTCACCTTTGTTTTTCACATCCCCCACTCTATCCATTTCAGAATAGATTTTTTCTTTTAGACAAACCTCCTTCCCACAAGTAATAAGCATCCACCATGGACATAACATATTCGTGTACCACGCACCCAGTTGCCCTTTGCACTCTTGAAGTCCTTACCCTAGAATCCCAACCCCTCTTTATGGCGAATTAACAACTACCTTCTTAAGTCTCATACTATCAAAAAACATGTCCATCTTAGAAATTCCTTAACAGAATATTTAATACCAATGCAAAATTCAGTTTCCTCCCCTACTACACTATGAGTTGCAACATAAAGCCTTCATTCGCGAATCTTCAATCAAATGGCTATCGCTGTAAAAAAGAATACAACGAATCGATTACGCCATTAGATACCGTTAACTAAACAAAATTTAAAACTAGCTGACTCAGAATTCAAAAAGACTCCCTCCTCAGACAAGCAAAACCATGCTGCTGAGGAGCTTGGCCAGAAACAATCTACGCACCCTCTACCATCCAAAATTATGAAAGAAATCTTTCCAAAGTAAAATGGCAATACTACCTACAAGGCGAGCCAGCGCCTCTAAATTTTAGGCAAAAGAATTAAAGACACAACATGCCTACTAAGATTGCTTTCTTAACAACAGAAGATGAGCAAGACACTCTAGGAACACTGTTAGACATTGCGAATCAATTTTGCGCAGTTTTACTCTAAACTATATAATTTGCAATCCGAAGACCCCGAGTTCCAAGCCCCTACTGATAGACGAATTACCGCATTCCCTGTCCTCTGTAGCCCTCCCCTAAAACTTACTGCTTCTCACTAGCTTCTCTCAATATGCCCTTTCTCCACATCCGAAGTCCAACGTGTAATTAGAACCACGAAATGTTGAACAAGAACTCCTGGGCCCGGGGACTGGACTCTCAAATGAATATTAGATGGCGCGTCTCTCAGATTGAGGCCGCGAGAGGGCCCCTTAATAAGACGCGACTTGTTTACTGGTATAGCTCCTCCCCAAATCCCCCCAAAGAACTCTTTCCAAGCACTATTACTAACCATCCCAAACCAGGTTAAGGCGATTAAACAACAAGTTGTTACTATAGACCTATTTCACTCTTAAATATCTGATAATCAAGATCTATGCTAAACTCATTGCATCCCGCCTCAACCAAATCCTTCCTACCCTAATACACCCCAGATCAAACGGCTTGTCCCTGCAGACAAGCGTCCTCTATGTGAGATGCTACAAGACGTATCCTAGACCTGTGCAAAATTGCACAACCTAACACCGAACCCCTTTTTAAATCATTAGATGCCGAAAAGGTCTTTGACAAGATTCAACTGGCGCTATATGGAGTTAACTTTACAAAATAATTGGGTTCTCAGGTTCCTTGCTCTCCGCCATTATGACTCTATACTCATTCCAACAGCCGCGGTTCTCACATCTGCTTCCTGTTCTAAATCATTTGACTTAACTAAAGGTTAACCCGTCAGGCTGTCCCTTCTCCCCATTAATTTTTGTCCTTTGTATGAACCCATGGCAGAAAAAAATTCAGAGAAGTAATTCCCCTGATCTCCGTATAACAAACGGAACATGTCCCAAAAAGATTAGCCTCTACGCGGATGATGTCATGCGCATAGCTTCTTCAATCCACCCTAGTCAATCCCAACCTATCCAGACACCTTCAGGAATTCCACTAATCTCCTTCTACAAACTTAATCGATCTAAATCCTTCCTATTTCCGATTAATACTTCTGACAAGTAGTGGTTTTGTGCGGAATCGTTTGGCATCGAGATCGATTCGATAGTCCTATAGTCGCCGATATCGATAAAGGTTTTTTCGATAGAGAGCATCGATATTGCGCGATGGACCATGTAAAGTCAATGGAGGCAGCCAACACCTTCCATTTATTACACCCAAACAAGTGCTGGAGAAGCTGAAATTTAACATCCACAACAGTCAAATGGATACGATGCTACATCTTAGGCCAACACACTTAGGTTATAAAAGTCACAGAAAAAAAAAGTCACCGACCATTACTATCCCTGTCATGTACCACAGGCCTGACCCTTAAACCTGCAATCACCCACAAAGTTAAAAAGTGCCAGATAGCATATGATTTGAACCATGCATGTTACTGAAACTGGACATTATCAATATCCCTGTCCTGGAACCGCAGCATGAGCCCCAAACCTGCAATGACCCCTCACATTAAAAAGTGCCGCAAAAAGGAGTCTTCAACCACCATTTAGTTGTAACTGGACATTGACTATACCTGTCCTGGGCCACACGCATACCCCAAACCTGCAGTGACCCCCGACATTTAAAAAGTGCCAGTAAAAAGGGATCTATTTCAACCACCATTTTAGTTTTCACTGGACATTGACTATACCTGTCCTGGGCCACAGCAAGAGCCTCAAACCTGCATGGACCCTCACATTTTAAAAAGATGGCCGGAAAAAGGAGTCTTTCAACCACCATTTTAGTTTTCACTGGACATTGACTACACCTGTCCTGGGCACAGCATGACCATCCAACCTGGCATGACCCCCACCATTTTAAAGTGCCTGAAAAAGGAGTCTTTCAAACACACCAATTTTAGTTTCACGTGGAAATTGATATACCTTGTCCTGGGCCACAAAGCATAGAGCCCCAAACTCTGCATGACCCCCCACATTTAAAAAGTGCCGGAAAAAGGAGTCTTTCAACCACCATATTAGTTCACATGACATTGATTAACGTGTCCTGGCCACGGCAGCAATGAGCCCCCAAACCTGCATGACCCCCACATTTAAAAAGTGCCGGAAAAAGTGAGTTCTTTCAACCCCCATTTTAGTTTCACTGGACATTTGACTATACCTGTCCTGGGCCACAGCATGAGCCCCAAACCTGCATGACCCCCACCATTTAAAAAGTGCCGGAAAAAGGAGTCCCTTCACCACCATTTTAGTTTTCACACTGGACATTGACTATACCAGTCCTGGCCACAGCATGACCATCAAACCTGCATGACCCCCACATTTAGAAAATGCCGGAAAAAGGAAGTCTTTCAACAACCACCATTTTTTAGTTTCACTGGACATTGACTATACTTGTCCCTGGGCGCACAGCATGAGCCCCAATCCTGCATGACCCCCACATTAGCAAAGTGCCGAAAAAGGAGTCTTTCAACAACCATTTTAGTTTCACTGACATTGATTATACCTGTCCTGGGCCAAAGCCTGAGCCCCAAAACCTGCCTGAACCCCCACATATAAAAAGTTCCGTAAAAAGGAGTCTTACAACCACCTTTTTATTTTCACTGGACTTGACTCTACTGTCCTGGTGCCACAGCATGAGCCCCAAACCTCATGACCCCCACATTAAAAAAGTGCCTAAAAAAAAACAAAAAAAAAAAAAAAAATACAACCGGAAAAAGAGTCTTTCAACCAAATTTTAGTTTCACTTTCCATGACTATACCTGACCTGGACCACAGATGAGCCCATACCGTGCATGACCTCCCCACATTTAAAAAGTGCGGAAAATGCGTCTTTTCAACCACCATTTTAGTTTCACTGGATATTTGACTATACCTTGTCCTGGGGCCACAGCATGAGCCCCAAACCCAGCATGACCCCCACATTAAAAAAGTGCCTTAAAAAGGAGTCTTTCAACCCACATTTTAAGTTTACACTGGGACATTGACTTATACCTGTCCTGGGTCCCACATGAAACCCCAGGGCCGAGTTACAGTGGGTGCGGTGAACAGCCCAGGCTGGCGCCGTCATCTATAAACACGCAAGTTAAAATGCCCTGATGATCAGCAAAAAACGAAAACTGTCGTGCTGAAGCAGAGTGGGAAGCGGAAGTGAGAGAACTCCAGCTTCCTCTGTACACATCATACCTTGGTAAGCGCTTTCCCCTCCGGTATGATTGTTGACCAATTGAGCTACTACTTGAATACTGTTGGTTAGCGCTCTGTTACACCCAGGTGCCCTTTATCTTGGCATTCTTTTCCTCATTTTACTCAACGTGCTGGATGAAATGGTCTCTGTATTTTGTTCTATGTCCGTAAGCTCCATACACCATGTCCCTCTAATAACCTACATCTGTCAAGTTTTCCCGTACCTCCCTGTACAATTTCAGAGGATTTTTTTTAACAGCTATTTTGTACAAGCATTGTTTTTTAGTATTTAATTCTAGAAAACACATATATAAAATAGGACGGAATTCCCACCATGTCTATTGTATTCTCATTATTTTTCATTTTATAAATGTATTGTCTCAATACAGGGATTGATAGCTATGTTAAAGATCTTCGCAAAACAAGTCAATTTGCAATATGTGTCCATTAACAGTGACCTAACATATTCCTGTTTCTGACAGCACATCATCACCCTTGATGCACTCATGACAATTGTTGAAGAACAAATGTCTGTTAGAAACATTTTTTAGAATAGGACCTGTAGTATAGCTGCATGTCACAGCTAAAATGCCCCAAAAAATTCAAAGCATGACCCTTGAGCCCTCTTTTGGTCAATTGTGAAGAACAAATGTCTGTTAGAAACAACATTTTTTAGAATAGGACTGTAGTATAGCTGCATGTCAAAGCAAAATGTCCCCCAAAAATTCAAAGCAATGAGCCCTGTGAGCGCACTTTGGTCATTGTGAAGAACAAATGTCTGTTAGAACAACATTGTTTTTATAATAAGGACCCTGTAGTATAGCTGCAATTTCAAGCAGCATTACCCAAAAATTATAAAAATGACTTCACATACCACTGTTTAAAAATTTGTGAGGGAGGAAAAGCCACTTAGCAAGCCACATTTATGTTACAAAGGACCATGATTATTTGCTGTATCTCACCAGCACATGACCCCAAAAATTATAATATTATATGAACTTCTCAGCCACTATTAAAAATTGTGAGGGAGAAATGCCACTTAGAAGTCACATTTCTGTCCAAAGGATCATGATTATTGCTGTATCTCACAGCAACATGACCTCAAAACCATTGACAATGCGAAAACTTCTTAAGATAAAGTGAGTAAATGGAATACTGTGTTGTCATGAAACCTTGCTGTTTTTACAGTCTCCTCACAGCAAAACCAGCAAATGAACATGTTGGGAAAAGAGAATAAATATTGCAGTAAAAATGATCATTAGGTTAAAAAAAAGTTTCAAGGAGGACCATTTCGGTTTGAAAGGAGTGTGGAAGTAGAACTGCACTATCGGTGACCTCGGGCAATTGGGGCCAACAACATCATCAGAGATCCATGCCTCGCTAGACTGACCGCTGTATGTGACTTGCAGGGGGTCGTCAAACTGGCGGAAGGAGAAGGGTTAGGATGTCCCACCCTGGTGGTGCTGGTGGTACTCAGTCGACGTGAGGGCGGAAGCGGAGGCTGATCCCTGATCATGACTCTGAGAGACATGGGCAGCTGAGGAACGCTCATATCTATATATATCGGAGGAGGAGAGGCGGAGACAGGGTGTGTGACAGTGGTTGAAGGCACCTGCGTCCGGTCTGGCCTTGTTTGCCAAGTGTTCCTCCATTTCAACTCATGCATTCGCTGCATAGTGACTGAGACATGTGGTGTGTTAACCACTTAAGTTTTCTTGCCTCACTTATGCGTTACGGCAAAGGGCATATGCATCGCTGGGTAATCAAGGCTTCCCAAAAGAAGGCCCGGCTTGGGGTCCTGGACCTTTTGACAGCGAAAGCGAGAGGGGGGGTTTGCGCTGACCGTGGCGGGCGAATCAAATCAGCGACTTCTGCGACCGCCCTCCCCTTTTGTGGCGGGCCCCGATAAAACTACCCCATCGCTTCCTCCTCGCCACTGAAAAAGCACTCGCAAGCAAATTCTGGGGAAAAACCAGATGGACCCCAAATGTCGTCATCACATCTCATCATCACACAGGGACTTGGTCTTTCCTGATTTTTCTGCATCCAGAACCCGGGGGCTACAAGAAAGGGGGCACTGAAAGGGCGTTGCCGACCGCCCTTTTTTGCCGATTGACCGGCTTCCTTCACCTCCCATTGGCATCATAAGGGGGCGTCAGAGCAGACTAAATCACCTCTGATCTTTAACATGCCTTCTGCCCCCAACCCCGCATTTGCATCAAAGAGTTTTCAAAAAGGGAAAATCCACATGGGGGGGTACACATTTTGACTTTTGGGGCTGCTTCATTTGGGGAAAATGCGATAAATGCGATACGACATTTGTGGCCGTGACTGCGGGGAAAGAGGAGTAAGACTTCAAATTTCAGGTTGCATTAACCACGAGGACAATTGGCGACGATTTCGTTACTTAGATTCACAGGGCCCCTGACCCAGCGATACAGGAGACGTCCTGCAACTGAAATCCCTGGCAGCGTGTTGCCCGCCCACGGAAGGAGCCCTTCCTCGTACCTCTACCTCCATGTGCTACCCCCCCTTTGCTCGCTTTCCACCTGCATTTTGCTCCATGTAAAATATAAAAATTTGAGAAGGGATGGAATAGTTTTGGAAAGTCTCTTTTAAAAGAGGCAAATCACAGCTATTTTAAAACCTCAAAAAAAAAAAATTCTGGATTCAAAATTAACCAAGGGCCTATCAACAAACTGGCTGGGGAAAAGTCCAAAAAACACTTTTCTTTAATTTTTTGGGATAATAAAGGTATTTTTTGCACCTTTCAATTCACCGGGGGAAATAGAATTGCTGTTTTTAAATTTACGTAGATGCTGCGTCAAAGAACAGTGCTGGGGGCGCAAAAATCAAAAAACACGAACGTTTGTTTGAATAAAAACGTATTTTTTGACCTTTCAATTCACCTTTGTGAATATAGAATTGCTTTTTAAAAATTTAAAGTAATGCGCGTCAATGAACGTGCTGGGGGGCAAAATTTAAAAAAAAACTAAATGTTTTGTTTTGATTTTAAAAAACGTTTTTTTGCACCTTTTAATTCACCGTGGGGAATATAAATTTCGTTTTAAAAAATTTACGTGACTGCTCAATGAACATGCGGGGGCGCAAAAGTCAAAAAAAACGAACTGTTATGTTTTGAAATAATAAACGATTTTTTTTTCACCTTTTAATTCACCCGTGGGGAAAATAGAATTGCTGTTTTAAGATTTTCCCTAGGGTGCTGCGTCAATGAACAGTGCGGGTGCGAAAAGTCAAAAACACGTAACTTATGTTTTGATAAAAAAAAGGATTTTTTTGCACCTTTTTAAACACCGTGGTCAGGGCTTGCTAGGGGCCCCAAAAAGTCCGGGCCGGGCCCTTAAATTTTCTGAGTAGGGGTGGGGGCACACGGAATTTTTTGCGTCCATGTGAAAATGCGGGTGTATAAATTTTTCAGAAAAAAACCTTTGTAGAGGCTCAGGAGAAAAAGAAGTGATTACACTGCAGTTTTCATTTAGTGACTTACGGGGACTCTCAGAAAGTTTTCTCTTTCTCTTCTTCCCATCTGTCCCAGACCCATGACAACCCTTTTACCCTCCAAACGCTTCACTGAAAAATGTAAAAACAAAAAACCCTTTGACTCCTCATTTTATCACATTTCTCTACAAATTTTCCCATCCTGTCAAAATCCCCATCAAAGGCCCCAAAGGTAATAATTACCCCCCTTGTAGGGAAAATTTTGGCCCCTATAGCCTTATACCCACTGTAGCCAGGTTGTAGCCCCCCCCACCAGGTTTTTTAGCCCCTCTACCAGGTTACTGCCCCGTACTGGTTTCTGCCCCCTTTAGGCATAATATCCCCCGTAGCCAGTAAAAGC
>JAODAL010042724.1:0-34521 GCA_025379985.1 Phyllomedusa bahiana
TCCGGCGGATTTGTGAGCGGATTGGGGCTGAAAATCCGGCGTAATAAGGGAGGGGCGGGCCGGAGCGCGGCGGGGGCCGCTCCCCCCATAGACATCATTTTTACGGCGCGTACGCGCCGTTAAATAATGTGCATGTCACTTTCTCCCCCCGCGGAGGATTCGCCGAGCGGGGAGGAGCGACGGAATCCACTGTTCTTATGAGAGCAGTGGATTACCATAATTACTCCGACGGATTGGCGCCGTACTGCAGCGCAAATCCGGCGCGGAGTACGGCGCCAATTCGCGGACAAATAAGCCGTGTGAACGAGGCCTAACAGTGAACTAGATTCCACACTAATGCCTCCGAGTCTCTAAAGGAGAACCGTGGTGTTTCTAGTAAATGATGGAAGTACACATACAAATGGATCAATCTAAACAATATTCAGACCATAGTTTTGGTATAATGAATCAACACATCAGGTTTTTTTGCATCAGAAAATCCAATGTGGAATCCTTAGCAGATATCAGAGGCAATAACTCGGATTTCTGCCAAGGAGGAATACTTTGTGGAGGCAGTTTTCAGTTTTGCTTTGGACGTGGCTCAGACCCATTTAAATTATGTGGTGTCAAAAACTCCAGCACTGTAAATAGCAGTATGAACTATATCGCAGATTGCCCATTCAAACAAATAGGAGCTGGATTGCATGTTAAAATCTGTCATGCGAACTTACCCTACAATGTAGCAATGCAGAAAAGCGACGGTAAAAGAAAATTGCATTCAATATGTTCTACTCCAACTTGGGTTATTTGATTTTATTACGTAAGAGTATGTAGTCCTAGGGCATAATAACCAGCAATTTGTCTAACTGTTAACATTTGTCACATAAAAAAATAAACATAATTGGTATTGTCCACTAGATTAAAATGTCACCACATTTATCATATAGCGAACCTTCTAAAATTCAAAAGAAATGGCCAAAGCCAGAATTGTTGCTTTTTGGTCATCTTTCCTCTCAAAAATGGAATAAAAAATGATCAAAAAGTATGCATGTATGTACCCTGAAAGAGACCAGTGAAATCTACAGCTCTCCCCACAAAAACAAGGTCTATATGTAGTAAAACGTAACAAAAAATCTATAAATTGGGTATTGCTGTAATTGTATTCACCTGCAGAACAAAGGTAACATTTATGTCACACATCAATTACACTGAAAAAACGTGATGAAAAAAACAATGGAGGAACTGCATTTTATTTCCATTCCACCTCAAACATTTTTCTTCTTATTATATTTTATGATATATTAAAAGGTACTATTAAAAATACAACTTGTCCAGCAACAATACAGTGAAGGAAATAATTATTTGATCCCTTGCTGATTTTGTAAGTTTGCCCTCTGACATACACATGAACAGTCTATAATTGTAAGGGTAGGTTAATTTTAACATTGAGAGATAGAATATCCAAAATAAAATCCAGAAAATCATATTGTATAAATGATATAAATTTATTTGCATTTTGCTGAGAGAAATAATTATTTGATCCCCTACCAACCATTAAGAGTTCCTACAGACCAGTTAGATGCTCCTAATCAACTTGTTACCTGCATTAAAGGCAGCTATCTTAAATAGTCACCTTCATAAAAGACTCCTGTCCACAGACTCAATTAATCAGTCAGATTCTAACCTCTACAAAATGGGCAAGACCAAAGAGCTTTCTAAGGATGTCAGGGACAAGATCATAGACCTGCAGAAAGCTAGAATGGGCTGCAAAGCTATAAGTAAGACGCTGGGTGAGAAGGAGACAATGGTTGGTGCAATGGTAAGAAAATGGAAGAAATACAAAATGACTGTCAATCTACATCAATCTGGGGCACATTGCAAAATCTCACCTCATGGGGTATCCTTGATCATGAGGAAGGTGAGAGATCAACCTAAAACTATACAGGGGGAACTTGTTAATGATCCCAGGGCAGCTAGGACCACAATCACCAAGAAAACCATTGGTAACACATTACACCGTAATGGTTTAAAGCCCTACAAATTCCCCCTGCTCAAGAAGGCACATGTGCAGGTCCGTTTGAAGGTCGCCAATGAACACCTGGATGATTCTGTGAGTGATTGGGAGAAGGTGCTGTGGTCAGATGAGACCAAAATTGAGCTCTTTGCCATAAACTCAACTAGCTGTGTTAGGAGGAAGAGAAATGCTGCCTATGGCCCAAAGAACACTGTCCTCCACTGTCAAGCATGGAGGTGGAAACATTATGTTTTGGGGGTGTTTCTCTGCTAAGGGCACAGGACTACTTCACCGCATCAATGGGAGAATGGATGGAGCCATGTACCATAAAATCCTGAGTGACAACCTCCTTCCCTCTGCTAGGACATTAAAAATGGGTTGTGGCCGAATCTTCCCGCAAGACAATGACCCAAAACATACAGCCAAGGCAACAAAGGAGTGGCTCAAAAAGAAGCCCATTAAGGTCATGGAGTGGCCTTGCCTGTGTCCAGACCTTAATCCCATAGAAAACTTATGGAGGGAGCTGAAGCTCCGAGTTGCCAAGCAACAGTCTCAAAATCTTAATGATTTAGAGATAACCTGCAAATAGGAGTGGACCAAAATTCCTCCTGACATGTGCGCAAACCTCATCATCAACTACAAAAGACATCTGACTGCTCTACTTGCCAAAAAGGGTTTTGCCACCAAGTATTAATTTATGCAATGTGATTTTCTGGATTTTATTTTTGATATTTTATCTCTCAATATTAAAATTAATATAGAGGGCAAACTTACACAATCAGCAAGAGATCAAATAATTATTTCCTTCACTGCATAAGCCCTAATATATTGATGGAGCTATATTAAAAAATTATCGCTCACAAAAACTCTGTTGCCAAGAGGGGTAAAGGTAGATATTTGTTTTCATTGCAATACCCTTCTGTTTGTCGCCTCAGGGGGCTACCTGCTCCATGGAACTTTTGTTTCAGCCCTGGTAACCAGTTACAGCATGGATACAAATGTCTGTAGATATTTTGGAGGGTCCATTTGAATTTATCAGGGTTTGCTTTAGCTGCAAATTCTTGAAAGCTTCATGTTGGTGCACTGACATATCTGAAAGAGGTTTTAAGAGTCAAATTTTTTTTTTTTTTTTTTTAAATCTACTTGTTTTCTGCTACAACAACCCGGACTGTGTTTAGTGCTGCAGCCCAGCACCATTTAAATGAGCTGTTGCATTATGCACAGTAGTAGTGCTGTAGTGCTGTTTTTGGGAAAAACTATAGGGGCACATTTATCAAGACAGTTGTGCCAGAATTCTGGCACAATTTGCACCAAAAATAATGGAGTACAAGTTTTACACCATATTTACTATGGATGACATGTCAGAAAAGATGCGCCTCCATGCCAGTTTTAAGGTGCATTAAATGAGTGTATAGTGCGCCTGAATGAATGAACCTGTTAAAAATCTGGCATGTAGTATACCTTGTATAGTATAATTGATGCGTCTAATCTAGATGCATAGCAAAATGTAGGCGCATAGCATATCATTGCTAGTATATTTGATGCGTCTACTTTAGGTGCATTCAAATGTGTTGTGCCTGATGTATAATGCACCTAGTTTTGGTGTATTACAGTTCATTTATATAGAGAATAGAGTGTCAACAGTTTTGGCACAAAATACACCAAAAAAATGCACAGCCCTAATGGGACGTGTCAACCTAAGTGTTTTAGACAGTTTCCAGATACTTCTGCACCTCACCCGACAAAGGGGTGTGGCTTTGCGTTGAAACGGGGCGTGGCTTCCCATGCACCAAAATTTGGATGCATGTTTGTGGCATAAAGTAAGCCAATTTAAAGATGGTACAAACTTAGACCAGACAGTTTTAACTTGCACCAGATTTATCAACACTGTGATAAATGTAGACTGTCTGGTCTAACCTCGAACTGTCTTACAGTTAGACACTATTGATAAATCTCCCCCATATAGGTTTTTAAAAAAAACTTTGATCCCTTTAATGTGAGACGCCAATTTAACTGAAAAATGGCCAATGTTTTAGAAACTAATCCAGCGACATGACCTTGAAGCCCCCCTCCCCCCGCCCTCCAGATCTCCTGTTTAGCTGCCCCTGTTATCTACTTTATTTTACAATATTTAATTATGTATCATGATGTATTTCAATGACTGTTTGAACAGATCTGTTGTCGGCCTGCAGTACATTGTGGAGGAGGAAAAGAAAATGTTGAGGGTGTAACCACTGAACACAGGTCCTTATCACCTACAGGGTGGTGCTTAACGCTATGATTACTTGTGTGCACACTGGGAAGTTGTTCTTTTATTCTTTTTAGGGGGCAGTGGACCAGCCATACCAGTTGGAGCATTATTTTTAAACATTTCTTAATCATACTAACATGATTTGCTTTGGAAAGGTTTTTTTCTGATCCTGAGATTACAAGATAATTTTAGCATTGCAGTTTACACCTCTGTCCACCGGATGTCAGCAAAAGACTGTACAGAAAAAAACTTGTCTGCTTTCTGCTTGAAAAGTAAATGGCTGAATTGTACAACACTCTGGATATGGGTTACATCATTGATGTGTGCATTCTCCTAAGCTAATAAGCTAATTAGGACATGGCAATAATAATGGGTGGACAGTAGTAACAATGTGGCCTGATTTTATAACAGTTATTAAACTTTTTTTTACTGATGAATTATAACAGAATTGGGATAGAAGTGGGCAAACAGAAAGGGGCCAGAATGTATCACCTTTCATGTGAGTAGCTGGTCCTTTATAAGGCACACCTTATTCACCATACTCACTATTGCTATCTATCTTGCAGCCTTTTGTCTCCCATCTTACCAGTTTTGCCCCCTTAGAATTTTGTCCACATCAGCTTTTCTCTGCTTCCCTCTCCGCGCACTACTTACTTTAACTACCCCAAATCACCCTCTTTCATGGTGTGACACAAATATCACTGAACATCTGCTGTCACTTTTCATTCTCCTTATTCTCGCTGCAGGAGAAATCTCTCCTCACCCGGGCCCACCCTCCTTTACTGCTCATCCCACCTCCTCCTCTGCCTGCCACAGAAACACTGCTAACCTGCTTGCTATTCGCTGTACCTCTTTTTCTGTACTATTTTAATGGGCACTCTGGAACTCCTGTTCTGTCTGTAACAAACTCACTGCTGTCCATGACCTGTTCCTCTCTAACTCCCTCAATCTCCTAGCTCTCACTAAAACATGGCTTCAGCAATCTGACACTGCTTCCCTTGCTGCCCTCACCTATGGCGGCCTACACTTTACGTACACCCCCAGATCTGAGAACAGGCCGGGTGGAGGAGTAAGCATACTTCTCTCTCCAAACTGCACTTACCAGGTCATTCCTCCTGTACCCGCTCTCACTTTTCCCTCCTTTGAGGTCCACACCCTCAGACCCTTTTGGCTATTTTCTCTCAGAGACGCGGTTGTGTACAGACCGCCAGTTTCTGGAACATTTTGCTGCCTGGCTCCCTCATTTCCTCTCTACTGAAATGTCCACTCTCATCGTTGGTGATTTCAACATCCCCATTGATGACCCCATGTCTCCTTCTGCCTCTCAGTTTTTCTCACTTACATCTTCCTTTGGCCTTTACCAATTTACAGACTCTCCCACCCATAAGGATGGGCACTCTCTTGATCTGGTCTTCTGTCATCTCTCCTCAATTTCTAACTTTACTAATTCTCCTTATGCGCTCTCTGATCATAACTTTATCTCCTTCACTATCACTAATTCTCTGGACAAACCTGCTCATCACACATTCCGAAATACCCGATCCATCAACACTCAGAAACGTCTCCGGCTCCTGTCCTGACCTGGCTGTCAAACAATACAATGAAACTCTCACAACCACCCTGGACATATTGGCACCACTCACAAATCGCACCACCAGAAGCAGACGCCGGCAGCCCCAGCACACTGGTTGCCCATTCAGTACAGAATACAACATAAACCCATCACTCTCATCCATAAAGCTCTCCACAGTACTGCACCCCCCTACATCTCCTCCCTCATCTCTGTCTACCACCCTACCCAGTCTCTATGCACTGCTGATGACCTTAGATTAAATGCCTCATTCATCCGAACCTCCGATAATCATCTCCAAAATTTCACCTGTGCTGCACCAGTTCTCTGGAACATTCTACCCCATATGATCAGGCACACTCATTACACTCAGAGTTTTAAGTGCACCCTGTCCATACATCTTCTTAGGCAGGCCTACCAAGAACCTCCCACCCCCCCCCACCCACACACACTTTCTGTCTCACACATCGCATTTTTGTCACTTCCTGCATTTGGGCACTCACCAATTCGTTTGAATGCTGATCAGAATGGGAAAAGCTACACAGCAAAGCTTACTGTTCCTTCAATGCACCGGAGGCCACTCTCAGAGAGGACCAGAAGATAACCATGGTGCCGGGGAGACCATCACCAATGACAAGCAGCTAAAAGCAATTGCCACATGGAGCAATGGAGAACTTTGAACACAGGGGAAGTAAGCAGAAGCGTGACAGGTATTTTATATACCTGTCTTAACTTTGGAAGTGTAAAGCAGGTGTGTCAGGAGTGAAGACTTCTACTCGACCCGAGATCAAACTAAGGATGTTGACTTAATTTGTGTTCTTTTTTTTCTTTCTTGCATAGAAAGCGTAAGCTATTCTTGGTGACTTGGGGATGGATATCTGTTTATCTCTATGGTAAAGGGCTAAGTTCACATGTTATGTTACAAATGTCTTTGTTTTTGACAATGAAGAAGTTATAAGTAGTATTCAGCAGTGATAAAATGAACTTTATGATGCCAGGACAAGTTCTTAGGGCGACATGTCAGAAAAGAGGCACCTCCACGTCATTTTTAGGACGCATTAAATGAGTGTATAATGTGCCTGAATAAATAAACCTGCCAAAAATCTGGCGTGTGGTCTACCTTGTATAGCATATTCAATGCACCTAATTTAAGCATATACAAAAAAAAATGGCGCATAGCGTTACATTGCTAGCATATTTGATGCGCCTACTTTAGGCACATTCAAAAGTGTCAAATGCGCCGAATTTTGGTGTATTTCAGTTAATTTATATAGAGAATACAGTGTCAACAGTTTTTTGGTGCAAAATACACCAAAAAATGGTGCAGCCCTAATGGGACATGTCGCCCTTAGTTTTTAAATGAAACTTATTAATATATTCACCCAACCTGTGGTGCTCCTGGAAGTGGAGCCTCTGCTGTGTATGCGCAGATGTTGTGACACAGACAGAGATGGTAAAGTGCTCCCACTGCTCCCTGTGTGTTGGTGATGTGATGAAGGGGGAGGCCGTCTGGCTTAGTTCATGAGTTCACCAAAGCCCCTTCTATGTCTCTGAATCAATTGTGATGGAAAAAGGGGCTTTTTTAGCTAATGAACCCCAAATTTACTGCCAGCCCCCTTTTAAAAGGGGCACTTCCTCACAAAAAGAAGATTTAGTTTAAAAAAATATTCTTGGGAAAAAAACTTTTTTTAGAATTTTTGGGAGCCTTTGTAATTAAAAATTACATAAAATGTTGTCCTTTTCTAGCTGAGATATTTAAGGACAAATATTTAAAGGCAGGACAACTTAAATTTTTTTTAGTTGAGCTGCGGGAATGCTTAAAGGAGTTGTCTCATTAATAGCTTTCAGCCTCTGTCTGTTAATGGGGTTGAAATTTAGGGGGGCTAGCTTTCTGCCCCTTCCCCCCCTCCCTCTTTCCCCCCCCCTCTCAGCACACGGCACTATCCGGGATTGCTGCTAAGTTAACCCCCGTGGTGCCCGCCTAAGAGGTCTAAAATGCTAATAGCATAACAGGGGGCTGAAGTGTTCCTAACCCCCTTTCTTGCTTAATAACTCCAATTCCAGCAACAACAAAAAAACCCTCTCAGAACAGAGGCAGGGAAATGAAAGTTTATCAGGGTGTGTCCTAGTACAGCACAGATGAACTGTCACAATTGTTAGTATTTTTATAGTTACAGCTCCCCAACATATGATTATAGAACAAAAAAGGGGTCCTGCTGTCACAACTATTGTCAGCCCATCTCTGCTCAACTGTGAGAAGAGAGGAAACAGGACAACAGGTTAAACCAGGCGCACGGACATAGAAGCCAGAAACCTCCCTCCTTTCCCCCCTCCACTACAAAGCATTCGTGCGGGAGGGGCTCTTGTCTAGCTATAACCCAAAGTGATGAGCCTATTAAGACCTACATCCAAAGTAAGTATTTATGTTTAAATCAATATTCTTGGAAAACAACTTTATTTATATTTTTTGGCAGTCCTATGTAATTAAAAATTACATAAAATGTTGTCCTTTTCTAGCTGAGATATTATATAGAGACACAACTATTGAATGGCAGGACAGACTAATCTTATTTTACTGTTGATGCTGCGGGGAATGCTTAACTCTATATTCTCTCATTACAAATAGTAGGTAAACATAATGATCACTCCGTTGTTCTCTGGACAGTGATAGATAAAATTAGACTAGAGCGAAAGGTCATTGACAAGAGCAATACATGAGAGGATAATGGGTTCATCTTTTACTGCAGTGGGAGAGGTTTCCATCTTTCTTAACACTAATCAGGTCCTGCTGAAAAGGCTTACACCTCTCAAGCCACAGTTGGCTTGCTAGAGAACCATCAAGCAATCATCTCACTGCCGTGCTATCAGAGCTCACAGAGGGGAAGTCAGAACGACAAACCAGGAAGTCATGTACATAGAGGAACTTTAACCCCTTAGGGACCTTGCATTTTTTGTTGTTCACACGTTTGTTTTTTCCTCCTTGCTTTCCAAAAGTCATTTTCCCACCTACATTTGAGAGCTTTTATTTTGCGGGACATTCTAAAGGTGTTATTCACTGTACTATCTAATATACTGGGAAACCACAAAAAAATTCCAAGTGCGGTAAAATGTGAAAAAAGTACTTTTGCCATGTTTACAGGGTTTTTTATTAGGGCGTTCATTCTCTGGTATAAATGATGTGTTCCCTGTACTCTGCAGGTTGATACAATTCCGGCAACACCAAACATGTAGGGTTTTTGTTATGTTTTGTTACCGTAAATAAATTCCAAACATTTAAAATTTTTGAAATTTGCGCTTTTTGTACCTACGGACTATAGTGAGGGGGCATTTTTTGGCGGGCTGAAGTGTACTTTTTATTGGTACTGGTTTGGAATAGATGCTCCTTTTTTATCAATTCCATTCCAATTTTTAGAGGACGTAAAATGGCCAAAAAAACCCTGCAATTTTGCCGTTTTTTTTTTTTTACAGTGTTCAGGGATAAATTATGTTATATTTTAATAGAGCGGACATTTTTGGACGCGGCAATACCAATTATGTATAACTTTTTAATTTTTTTTATTTGTAAAATGGCGAAAGGGGGGGTGATTTGAACTCTTAATTTTTTTTTTATACATTCAAATTTTTTATTTTTTTTATTGTAACTTTGTGGCCCCCTAGGTTGCTTGACCACTAGGGGGTGCAATCGTTTCTACAACCTAATGCATTGTGTATATAATGCATTAGGGTGTACCAATATGACGGTTTCACAACTGGGGCAGGAAGTAGTAAAACCGAAAGCATGGCAGCGATGGAAACCTTCACAAGGCTTCCAGCTGCCATGTTAAACGATCGGAACCTTGCAATTTCGCCACGGGGGCTCCGATCGGAGTGAGACTATCTTTGCTATCTCTAATAAACAAAGGAGAGTAATTACTTTTGATAATTGACATATAGCTCTGAAGCTCTCTGCTCTATAAATAAAAAGAGCTGTGAATACGGAGCTGATATGCTAATCAGTGTTATAGAATCCCCCACAGTCTAACCAGGAAGAGACAGGATGCATGAATCTGAAACTGCTTTTGGCTCTGTGAAACAACATGGTGAGCAACCCTTTTATGAAGCAGTGAGTTTTCATCTGTTTGAGGTCAAGAAAGCTAATTTGGTATATTTTCTGAACAATTCTTCTCAACTTGAGGCTCCCGGTGAAAAACAGGTTCCCTAACTTCTCACAGATCTGTACGAGATTGTAGGCCAATTTAGAAAAGATTTAAGTTCTGCGAAGCCGGTCAAAGAGTTCCAAGATCTTCAGCAGAGTATAACGGTTATCACAGTTATGTTGTTGAGACCATGATAATCAATACAGGGACGACGTGAACCACCTTTTTTCTCTACAAAGAAGAACCTGGTACCAGAAGGAGGACTTGCAGATAAACCCCTTCTGGAGGTTTTCTTGTATGTAGGCTGACATCGCTTGGGTCTCTGGCACAAACAAGTGGTAGATCCTTCCCCCGGGGAGGAATAGTACCGGGCAGCAGGTCTATAGGACAGTCATAGGGGCAGTGAGGTGGAAAGGTCTCAGCCTTTTTCTCAGTAAAAATGTTGGCAAAGTCCTGATATGCAGCAGGCAGACTCAGCCAGAAGACTATGATGGAGTGACCAGTGGAGAAGTGGGGCCGCGCACCGGCAGGTAATACAAATAGCGGGACCTCTTGGCATTCTTTGTTCCCAGTGTGTGACTTCGCTCATCTTCCAATCAACAATAGGGGCATGGTGTTGCAGCCACGGAAGTCCCAGAAGGATTGCTGAGGAAAAACGGGGCAGCACATAGAATGTGATCTGCTCCTTGTGTAATGCCCCCAAGTGAAAAGATACTGGTTCAGTAAGATACTGAATGGGGTCACTCAGTAGTTCCCCGCTGATGGAGGAGATTACCAGAGATTTGACAAGGCGGACCAACGGGAGGCGATACTTTTTCACCAGGGAGGCGTGTATGAAGTTCTTGGCTTATCTAGAATCCAGAAAAGCAGATGTCTGAAATAAGACCCAGTCGAGATCTGCACCGGCATTGTCAGACATGGAGACCTCGGGACGCCTCTCCACGTAACCTAGGTGTGTGCGTTTCCCGAACGTTGGGGATGTTGTGGGCAGTTTCTACAGTAGTGCTCAGGGCTAGCACAGTAAAGACTATAAGAAGGGCGAATTGATTCTAACGAAGGGAATACTTGTTAGAATTTCGAGGAAAACTTCGATTCGTAACGAAGTCGATCTTGGGGTGATACACGTGGAACAAGTGAGGCTTTTGATTTGATAAAATGGCTGCCAGCCAACATGCATTAAACATGGGGCAAAGAACTCTTGGTTAGGAAGAAGGGCAATAGCCCTGCATGACATGTGCATAGAAAAGCCAAACATAGACCGGTGGGATTCTGTGAGTCACCAGAACTATATAAGTCCGTTCGCGATGACGCTGGACTAGCTCGATACCGCTCTCACTGTACTGAGTAGGGAAGAGGTGCTGCCGCGGTCTGCTTGAGATAGCTGTATACTAAAGGTACTCAATAAGATACAGCATTTTAGGGTGGTGTGTCTCAGCTTGTCTCAGAGACTGCTTCTCTTAACAACGTTCTATTTCCAGATTTGTGGGGTATTGGAACTGAAGTTCAGTGTGCGTCCAATGCAGCTGCTTATACATTTATAATGCTCTCTGCTTAGTTCTTGAGCACATTGAATATCCAAGGTTTATATAGCCTGTTCCTGTTGTATTCATTTAAATAAACAGAGCGTTTTTACAAACAAAACCCGCACTGTAATTTTGGCTGCTCAATTCTTTTGTCCAATTTACATCCAGGGGTTAATTAATCAATGTTTCTGCTCGCTGTGGGTGACTAAAAGAAAACGTTATTACACCGCCAAAAATATCTTTTTTCCTGTAGCAAATTCACAAGCGAAGGTTAATTACAAGTTCCCACTGGTTGTGTAGTGTAAAATACCGCCAATGTAACAGCACGCTACAAAAGCTGGTAAGTTTGTTGCTGCTCAATTTCTTTTGCCCAATTTACATCCAAGGTTTAACAAAGTATTTTTCTGCAGTTAGTACTCAGTAAAAGTGAAACTTTGTTTTTCACTGCCACAGAATAATTCTGTAGACATAATTAAATGTTAATCAAGCCTGATTGTGCTTTATATATCAGTAAAAAACAGCATAGTTTTTTTAAACGGCAACATACAAGTCCAATTTTTTACCTGCACCATTGTGAAGGCGCAATATATATCCAAGGTTTACCCAAGCTTTCTTAGATGGGTTTTTCATTTGGAGTCAAATAAGGGTGTGTATTTATCATATTCAGATATCATTCATCAAGACAGTGTCTGTACATTTTAGAACAAAAACAATATGTCAGACAGAGAGGTTGGCAGCTCTCACCTGCGAGTGGCAGAGGCACAAAACATTCCTGAGCAGGCCCATGTCGCAGCACAGAAACAAGGGGACACGCAGCAGAGGTTGACTCGGTGAGGCCACAACTGCCAGCTGTCAACCTATTCGGTCCCGGTGTTGTTCAGCAAACCCAAGTGGTTCTTAGATTGGTTGACTAGTTCATCCACTTCCATCCCAGATGACATCTGACAACCCATCCAGAGTCGGTAGGAACGTCATACACAACCATTATTTGGCATGTCCCTGGAGCTGGTCGTCCCCCAACACCTGTCCTCAGCCTGCCTCTGTCCCATCCGGTTCCCACAGGCATCCAAGATCTTAATATGTGTTCTGGCTCAGCGCCACTATATACGGCAGGATGAACAATGTTTAGAGGGCATCAGCACAACTTGGCAGCGTAAGAAATGGAGCCAATATCCCCTGCTTTCTTGCAGTAGCTCGGCAAAAGTATAATGTTTGAGAGTATGGTCAGGGTGAGGTCATGGTTGTGATGTGGTCAGCCTCTACATACGCAAGGACTGGTGATGAGCGACAAGGCATTGACGGTGAAACACACCAATATATATGGGTACCAACCGCACTTGGGAGCCTGTGTAGCAAGGTCTCATCATCGCAGAGAAGAGGGGCGACAGCTCGCGCGTCAGGCACGTCGCAGCAGCAAGATGGGTTGTTTGGCCTGGTCAGCAGGGTAGCAGTAGTGTGTAGGTTCGGTAAGCCAAGCAGCCACGGGTACAAAACCCCTGTGGCAGGGTCCAAGCAAGTAGCGGCACAGGGGCTCAGCGAGGCAAGCGGTGGTAGTAGTCACTCAGCTTGCAGAGCGTTGGTGGGAAAATCTGATACTCGGCGTGCGGCAGTGTCTTTGCTAAGACACCATAGGATCCAGAAAATGGGTATAATAAATCTGTGGCAGAAAGTGAAGCGTGGCCAGGAAGCTAACGTTGGCACAACGGCCCGCATCAACATCATGCAGCGTCACCATCTTGTGGCCTTGGAGAGAACGTGCTCTGGATGTGGAGTCCTCCTGCCTCGCAGCAACAGCAGCAGCATCGCCCAGTGTGCGACTCATGCCATTGCAGCCAGTCAAGGCTCCACCACCTCTGCAGAATGGAGCTGTTTCACACATTTGACATCATCTCCCAGGGGTGCGGTCCAGGATCTCCTGCTCCTCACTACTCATGGCGCCGCAGTCGTTCTGCGAGTGCGATTCCCAAAGAGACAACAGTAGTGCATCCAACCATCCTAAGGTGCCAGCTGACCGTGCTCCTTGCAAGTTGTAGTAACTTGCAGTCCCTCCCGTTTCAAAATGGAGACTCTGCACTGTTCGATGAGAACTAATGGCTTTTGCCGTAGCCGAGATGGAGAAGGTTCGCAAGCCCGTAATTTCTTTCCAAAAAGGCATTACCCAGCACTATCAAAAAGTATGAAGAACAGAAGGTGGGCCCAGTCCTTTGAGCTTAACTGTTTTGTTCCAGGTGCACGCAAGCACGGACGTCTGGAAGCTGTAAACTACTGGTCAGGGCCAGTACATGTCCTGTTAACGGCCCACTGGGTGATGTGCTTCCTGCCCAGGCACACCAACAACTTGGGACAGGAGTTACGTCGGCTTTCTCCTCCACGTTCTTCAAACTGCGGCTCCTGCGCCAATGTCCGCCTCCTCCCTCCTCCACCACCCATCTCAGCCTCCACAAGTATCTAATGCACCCTCATACCCACATGTTGGTAGGGCGCAGCCGGTGGTCACGCAGTTTTCTACACCAGGCTTGCCTTCTGCGAACGAGAGTCCACACATGGGAGGAAACGCTCCTCGTGTGCAGCAAAGAAATCGATGTTTGGCTTTCTCCGCGCCAACTTGCAAATCGAAACCATGTGACGTCAAATGGGTAACATGAGGTCAGTGCTGCACCGGAGTGTAGGATTGTCCATGGCGCGCTTTTCAATTTGGTTTGTGAAAAGGTCCTGCAGACTTCCCCCAATCTTCAGGAGATTTCTGAAAATGGCTAGCAAACATAGCGACTGCACTTCATCCATTCCTACAAAGCCAGAACACCCTCCTCTAGTTGCAGCGGCAGAACGGGGCCTCCCCCAACACACTCTGATAATGTGATGTTATCCACCCAGTTGGAATTCCACCAGCAACATGTTGGAGGCCGACTGTAATGAACCAGAGAAAAGGCCCTTAACGATTTTTTTTGATGATCCAGTCGGACAGGAGTAATCGTTAACTTTTGATGTCAGCCAGTGGCAGCTCACGCTGACACCTGCCTTTTGCTGTAGGCCATTCGACGAGCCACGTTTATTTGTCAGTCGCCAGTACTACGGGATGAATAACGACATTCCACTGCATTCATGTCCTGGGAACATAATGCGAAAAAATCTGTCTGGGCAGGAGGGACTGGAGATCGGCGACTACATCTCGCTGCCACATGAGTCCGGTGGGGACTGAAATGGAGTGAGGAGGAGGAGGAGGAAGACATTGGGCAGAAGCAATTGTCTGGTGAAATGAGTGGATTTTCTACCCAGGTGACAAGAGAGAGGAGCAGGAGAAGCTGGATGAGGTAGATGGAGATGAGGAAGACTAGTCATATGATCAGCAAGCACCGTGCAGTAACAGTGGGGGGCCAGAGTTCATCAAAGATCAAGGGCTATGTCTTAGATGGAAGTAGTTAGAATCAGATCTGGCAAGCTTGGCACTTTCCAACACATTTGATAAGCATTAGACTGTACGTTATATATGCCACCTCATTTTTCTGATGTAAATTTTAAATTAACATAAAAGACATTTCACTTAATGATGCATTTCTGCTGCATATTATGCATACAAAAACACAAAAGCAATGACAATACAAAGTAAAAATACATGGATATTCCAGGGCACATTTTTCCACCATGTGAACTGATCCTTGGTGTAAATACTTTCTAAAGCAATAAATTCTTACCTGTCCTTTTTCTCTGACCTAAATCCTTTCCAAACTGTCTGAGGATGATAAGGTAAATTTTACTTATCCACTTTTCTCTGCAATATTTTTGAGAAGCATAGCATGTTAATACCATTTAATGCTGTAATAACATTATTCTTTATAATATACCCCGTATTTTTCGACTATAAGTCCACGATAAAAGCCTAAGAATTTCTCAGAAATCGAAAGTGCTCTATAGTCCGGTGCGGCCTTATAATGATCAATTTCATCACTTTCAGTTATCAGTATTCAGTCTTTGTTCAGAAGTATTTACCGCTAATTTATTGACACTGATATTTGGAACTGATTTGCAACTGCATTTACAACTGATTTACAAATAGTAAAATACGTCCCGAAATCAGTTACAATCAGTTGCAAATCAGTTGCAAATAAGTGCCACTTGGCGCGTATTTTCGCGCACGGATTTACAACCCATTTCTTGTACAGCGGGTGAATTCCGTCGCGAAATAAGGCACAAATAAGTGCAGGACCATTGTCAATTCCCGGCCTGTATGCAGTGCAATTCCGCGGCGGCAATATGGCATGAAAAAATGAAGAATGGCCTGTACGGCTACCATAGTCAGAAGCGAGACTACGTGCGGTGATACTACAGCTCTGTGGTGCAGAATATCTGTGTTTCAACATTGTCCCTGAGCATTCAATACCGTACTGTATAGTTTTTTATATACCCCTACCCGATAAAAATGCCTCCTGTTAAGAACATGCTTATGATGCTGATTTTAAGCTTAAAAGCTATAAGTCAAGCAGTAGAGCTGGAAATATAGCAGCTGCCAGAGAAATGCAACATTAATGAATCTATGGTGCGTAAGTGGAGGAAACAAGAAGATAGCCCTGCGCAGGTAAGAAGACCCAAACTGAGTTTCAGAGGAAACAAAGAAGGTGCCACATCTTGGAGGACATACTAGAACAGTGGGTTATTTAACAGAGAACGCAGCTAGTAAGCTCTCCACTGTCTCTATAGACTCAAAGCCACAGCATAAGCACGCGAACAAGAAGATCAAGGACTTTCAAGGTGGTCCCCTTCCTGGTGCCTTTCGTTTCATGAAAAGGCGTAATCTCTCCATCATCCACCAGAATACAGTCTGCCAGCAGCTGCCCAAAGGATTAATGAAGAGAAGCTGGCCATTTTCCGCACCTACTGCAGAGCCAAGATAGATAAGTGAAAAGAATTCCAGCCAGAACACATCACTAACATTGGATAGGACATCCACACTTTTGATATCCCTGTACAACGTACTAGTTGAGAAAACAGTGTACCAGATACGGTCACCAAAAAACGTACCGACAGGACATGAGAATTCCTCTTTACACTTTGTTCTGCCTGCAGTCTAATGGCCAGAAACTACCACCCATAGGTCATTTTTTAAGAGAAACTTATGCCCAAAGAACAGTTTCCCAGCTGGTGTCATCATCAAGGCTAACCCAAAGGGCTGGATGGACGAGGAGAAGAATGAGGTTGATTTGGCTTGAAGGAGTCATATGTCAAGAGACCGGATGGATTTTTATTCACCAATCCGCCATCCCTATTGGTCTGTGGACTCCATGCTTGGCCATTTGACGATACTGTCAAAGCCCAAGTTGAAGAAAACAAATTCACGCTTATTTGCTGTCATTCGGGTGATTAACCCAAAGAGCCTCCAGCCGCTAGATATATGGTGTCAACAGTGCATTTAAGTTAGAATAGGCGAGCTTGCATGGAGAATTAGGATGACAGAAAGGTGACCACACATACACCAAAACAGAGGCAACGCCGTGCCAGTTATGCACTAGTGTCAAGTTGGAACCGTGAATGCGCTGGAGAAGGTATCAGCCTCCAGTATCAAACAGAGCTTCAGAAGCTGGAATCATCACTGAAGAGCTAAGCAGCAGCAAAACGAGACTGACCATATAATGATGAGGGGGACCCGAGAATGCTGGATGAAGAAATCGTGCACTGGTTTAACCCTGACACTGAAGATGAAGAATTTGATGGATTTGTGGGGGATGAATGACAGAAAAAGTACTGTAAGAGTATTGATTTTTGTACAAACTTTACAAGTTGAAGTATTGAGAAAGTGTGTGAATAAAGTTTGCTTTCCGCTCTGAACTTTGTTTCATTTTAATGCTCGCGCCTTATAGTCCTGTGCGCCTTATAGTCCCCAGGTGCGCCTTATATATTAACGGCGCTCAATGTTAATGCGCTCAATTTACATGGCGCCGTAATAGTCCGGTTCGCTTTATAGCCGAAAATACGGTACTGACCAATTAATATAAATTATTGTACTATGATTGTATATGAAGACCTAAATCAGCTGAAGAAACATCAGTAGAAAAAATTGTCCTAATCAGTAATGTGCACCACTGGCTAGCTGGTCACTTAAGAGGTACTCCCATCATAGAGCTTGATGGAATTACGCTAGGATATCCCATCAAAGTCTGATAGGTGCAGGTCCTGCCTCTGGGACCCACACATATCTTGGAAACGGGCCCCAGAAAGTTACAACTCAGAATGGAGAATCGGCTGTGGTAGTACATGGCTCCCTGTTCTGTTGGAATGCCAAGTACAGCTGAATACTCCGCTAATCTATACTCCCAGAAAGCAGAATGGAGAACCGTGTGCAATTGCAATCTGGCTCTCCATCCTGAGCCATAACTTTTGGGGGCTCATTTCTGTGATATATTTCAGAGGTGGGACCTGCACTTGATTTTGTTGTCCTTTCCTAGCAAAATACCATTAACTCCTTAACGACCACCCACTGTCTTTTGACGTCGCAGGCAGACAACGGAAGTTTGCGCACCAGGCGCCGCAAACAAGCACTGGAGAACGGTGAGTGGGGGAACCTCCGCTCCCCTTTGCATAAACCCTTTGATTGCCCGGCAGATCCGTCACCACATGCACAATCAAAGGGTTTTCCCAGCTCTGTCGGGTGAATCGGGAACTAACCTCCAGGAGACCCGACAGAGCCCGTGGATCGTGGCTGCACAGAGTAGTAGGGGGCTGTCCTATGTAAGAAGCCAGTGTCAGGGCAAGACTGTGTCTGCATGTCCGGATCACGTGTCCTATGACAGACTTGACACAGATTAATTCTATCTCGAAAAATGAAATATGCCTAATAACATTACAATGTAAAAAAAAAAAAAAGACAAAGTAAAACAGTTCTCCCTTCATGGGATTTAAAAAATAAATAAAAACAGAAAATGTGTAAAAAAAAATTAAAATAAATAAATAAAAATAAATATTTACTAAAAATATTTGTGCATACATTACACACACACAAAAAAAACCTACACATATTAGGTATCCACACGACGTATAACCCTGTAAAAATAACTTAACAAGTATTAAAGTTAAAAAAAAAATAAATAAATGTCCTGCAATTATTTATAAGTGAAATTTAAACTATTTTCCCATGAAAGTACAACTAGACTTGAGTATAAAACGAGGCCTCATATAACAGCGACATTGAAAAAAATAATAAAGTTATAAAACTGTTGAAACGCAAGGAGGCAAAAACTACAAAAATGTTCTGGCCATTAACTATTTTTCAGGCGAGCGGCTTAAGGGGTTAGACAGTATGGTGGTAACACCCTTTTAAGTTCAACCAAGACTGGGAGGAGATGTGGATGAAGGGAAGGGATATAGGTAAGTTAAAAAACTTTGTTTCCCCCTATTGATGGAGAGAAATTTGGAACCTATAAACCTGAAAAATCAAGTGGCATCAAACAGAATCAACATTGGAAACAACATACTTGTTAAGATTATTTTGTTCTAAGTAACACAAGACTTTTTAAAGAATTTTTTTTCTTTTTTTTGAAAAATTTCAACCAAACCGTACAGAGCCCCCGTAGTGACAGTCTGTCACCATACTGTCCTTTATAAGGGCAGCTCTACTATGATATTAGGCTAGACAGCAGAAAAACATATCTTAGCAGCTAACAAATAATACAGCAAGGTCATACTTATGAGTTCAGTGTATGTATGAGGGAAGGTAGGCTGAGCAATTTGGATTTCCTGACCCATCTTTTGCACTTTTTGAGTCACACAAACCATTGCTGCTTAAAACACCTTCAATAGTAATGAAAATGTGGGATTAAAATGTCAACTGCCCTTGGGAAACCCACTTACTACAAATATTGTGCCACCATCATGCCAAATGTGTGGCTATAGGAGAAATAAGGTGCAGAGATAAGGTGCACTTGCTTCCAGGCCCTTGTGTCCAAGAAGGCCCAAAGGCTCCTCTGCCAGATAAGAAGCCACCAATACTATAAACAGCAGATGGGAAATGGGGGCTCTATTATAGGTTGCACATTGGGGACCAGGAGTTTCAACTTATCCCTTTCTTTTTATGACCCAATATCACATTTATCTGCTTTTTATGCAAAAAAAACTAGGCCAGGGCTTGCACCATTTGTGTTATGTAAAAGAACAACGGGCCCCAAGACTAATAAATTTTTTTCTTCCAGGAGATTTCCCTGGAAGTTCCAGAAATCTTCATGTAAACAACCTCCTCCGCCAAGGGTTTTCTAAGCTCCAGCCACATATTCCCCATCTGCAGGGCTTCATGTCTGTACACTGTGTGCATGTCTCTGAACTTAGTCAGGGGGATCCTATTATTGGCGACCAAAAACCGCTCTCACTAGGCATCTTTTCCGGAGGCTTTTTGATAAAACATGCCCTAGAAATATTTAAAGAGAAACCTTCCAGCCCTTTCCCAAATAAAGAACACATACCCAAGTTTTGGGGTTGTAAACAAAGTCAAGGTAGTGATCACCATAAACGCCAGTGTTTTGTACCTACACCGTCATATTTATTTTATGACATCCTTCACCTAGACCTGCTAAGAATGTATGGTATTCATTACCATAGTCATGTGTATAAAGTATAGAAAGAGTAAAAAATAATTGAGGATGGAACGTATCAGATTAGACCATGCCTTCTTATAATTGACTAAAACAACATACCATAGATATTCCCTTTATAGTGTGTCCTTTAGAGCAGAAGGTTTTAGTTCTAAAAGTACCCATAGAAATTAGCAAAACCCACCGATTTCTGTGGTAACAGCAAACTAGCTTCTATATATGGGGAAGTGGCGTCTCTTCCTCAACATATAAGGTCAGTGGAGAAAAGGATCAGGCCTGTTGATGGGATATCGATAAGGACCCACCTCTGGGACCCACATCTAATTTATAAAACTGGCCCTGCAACCTTTCTATTTTGAAAAGAGAGGTGGTCGGAATTCTCCTATTGATTTTAGTGGGAGTTCCAAGTAGAACCAAGCGCTCCACATGTATTCTGTCAGTGGGAAGTCATGTATAAATGTGAGGAATAGCTATCAGTTTGAGATATTTATGGAGGCATTATTCAGTCAAAAAGGTTTATAATCACCCTAGAATACCAATTGTGTTGTACAGTATTTTCTCTCTTAATAGATCCTTGTCACTAATGAACCATGTCTTGCTTAGATTTGGACAGATTCTCATATTATATACCATGCCTTGCGAAAGTATTCGACCTCTTGAACTTTTCAACCTTTCGCCACATTTCAGGCTTCAAACATAAAGATATAAAATCTTAATTTTTTTGTGAAGAATCAACAACAAGCGAGACACAATTGTGCAGTGGAACGGAATTTATTGCATATTTTAAACTTTTATATCTTTACGTTTTAAGCCTGAAATGTGGCAAAAGTTTGAAAAGTTCAAGGGAGCCGAATACTTTCGCAAGGCACTGTATCTATTATTATTACATTACAGAACTTAGAATCCTTTCTATTTCCACACTGGAGGGAGCTTAGGAGACTAAAGTATACAATTTATACATAGAGTTTAAAGGGGTTTTGCCACAAAGTAAAATTTGTGTGGGAAGCTTGCACATTAAAAATAAATATTTTCACCATTTATCATAATTCAAAATTCTCTACCATTTTTGTTTTAGCAGCTCCCTTAGTGATTCATAGTGTACAGCTTGTCTCTAGGGGATACGACCAGTGACGCAAGCTCCTTAGTATTGGCCGCACATGCTCAGACATCCTCTCTCCTTTCAGGCAGCTACTGTCAGTCTCATTCCCTGTTTGGTAATCACAGACACTCACTCACTGCTGAGCAAGTGTTAAACCCCAGGTGCTGTCATTCTACTCCTGTCTTCTGGACTACTTACTAATTAGTCAAACAGTGTAGATAAATAAAAATAAACCTCAATCAGGTATGTGCAGTGAGACAAAAAAAAAATCCCTTAAGTTCACCCTCTGCTGACTTCCTCAAAAGGAAATATGAACAGGATAATAAGAAATTGATAACAATAGAGTTACATTTGAATATATTGATGGAGTATTATCGAGTTAAACGTATACCAAGGGGTTTACACCCCAATTTAAGTCCTACTTTTTTTCTACATGATAACGAATTTTGTAAGAAGTTTGAAATGATTAATAACAAATATGATTTTGAAATTATTTTATTAAATATTGAATTTCTTCAGAAGGAACTAAGGGCGACATGTCCCAAAAGTGCCATCCATACACCAGTTTGACTGCGGCATAAAGTATCGTACACTCGCAATGTATTTCCTAATTTGTTTTGCGCTTGTTTTGTAAAATGGTTTTAGGCGTTGCGCCTTTTTCGGCGAGTGCGTTACTTGGGGCGCCTGTTTGGGCGTTACGGCTTGTATACTTCAAAATTCGGCACATTCGTTAGTTGTACGCATTTGTTAACGGCGCGTAAGTTTGTTTTGGAGTGCATGTTGTCTTCACGGCATTTTTGGGCATTTGAGCAGAGTTGGAAGCAACATTCAACATCAGAGCACACACAAAAGGCGCACAGATCGTGCAGCAGCCAGAAAGAAGTACAGGATGACGTTCTGCAATGAACCCCAGAGCAATAAATAAATAGGGGGTGCATTTGCACAGCGCCAGGTAATGTACTCACATTTTCGCACACATCACTGCACAGAACTTGTCTTCCACGAATGACAAAAGTTTGGACAATGCAAATCTGACGCCACCAGCCGGCAAAAAAGGCGCACAC
Source organism: Phyllomedusa bahiana (assembly GCA_025379985.1). Taxonomy (NCBI): domain Eukaryota; kingdom Metazoa; phylum Chordata; class Amphibia; order Anura; family Hylidae; genus Phyllomedusa; species Phyllomedusa bahiana. The sequence goes on from JAODAL010042724.1 coordinate 22,210, forward strand.
TCACGCACAACAAAATGCCACGAAGCGCCTAAAATCACAAATAGAAAATAGCCAGCAGTGTAAGCCCCATACAAATGTGGTGCACGTGTACAGCTAAAAAAAAAGGCGCATACAGCCACACAAAAGATGGCGTACAATACGCCGACAATCACCATACACTTGGAGTACACTACAAAATCGGGAGACACATACGCCAGAAAAACCAACATTAGCGTGTTGGGACATGTCGCCCTAAATGCTTTGAAATCTGGGGTGTTAACCCTTGAAGGACAGATTAAAGGGGTTTTGCCAGGACGTGCCTTATCTGCTAAGAAGCAATTATAAACAAGCCACGCTGAGCTAAAAGAGAGAGAGACACAGTCAGAGCACAGAGACGCGCATAAGGGATCGTTTTAAATGTTCACTCAAATAATCAAAATACCACTATTGGATTATGTATACACAAGAAAACACCTTTTATCCACAGAAGATTGAAATCTTCTTCATATTCTATGTAATCATATAAAGCAGGGATCTACTCATATAATCCCACTACAACTTGTGGATTCTGTATACAAAACACAACATATTTCTACCCGAGAAAGCTTCTTCAGCTCCCTCTCATCAGATAAGAAGTGTGCTCTGCACAAGCCCGGCCAGCAGCTCTTGTCACTCTGCCTGGTCGTATCTAGTGCAAGCTTTTAAGTAACTAATGGCAGGTAAGGCAGCCTGTAACTCTCTCAGACTGCAATTTTTGTAATCACATATATTTAGAAAAGTGATTAAATACCCATTTTGGAGGATTCCACGTCAACATTACATCGTGGCAAAACCCCTTTAAGACATTGATATTGTCTAGTTGTAAGGGACCGGTCAAGGGCACACGAGCAGACAACAAACAGAGTGATGCCCTGACACTGGTCCCAACCAATCCTTAATAGGTCAGTCGCAGCCAGAAGACTAAGATCTACACTAAATAAGTGCAGACACAGGACACAGACAAACGGACACAGAACACAATGGGGAGGTCAGACGAGCAAAGTCGGCAACTTTCGGGAGACGCGGTACCAAAACGGGAGTTAGAAGAGTAAACGTGAGCCAAACCAGGCCGGTAACAGCCGGAAGAAGTGGTACAAATACAGGAGAAGCAAAGCCAAAGGTCAGGTAACAGTAATCAGCAAGGAAGGATAAGGCTAGCTACAGGCAAGAAACAGACCAGTTTAGCAGGCAAGGAAGACTGGTAAAGGAATCCTTTTATAAGAAACCAAAGGAGACAGAACACAGGTGATAGGTGGAACAAAACAGAAGACTGATTGGAAAACATGACAGTCAATCAAAAGGAAAACAGGTTAACTAAACAAGTGCTGGAAGATTCCTGGCAACGGGCGTTGGTCAGAAATCAATTTAGCATATAGAGAAAATAGACCAAGTTCACAGTGCTGAAAACAAATACAAAGCATCAGGTAAAAAATCAAGGTTCTTGTTGCAAAGGCCGTGGCCGCCGACCAGAGCCCAAAGCTGGGGGTCTTCCAGGCATGATCATGACACTAGTGATTTTAATTCCTTCAAAGAAAAATTAACAAGAAAACTGATGAGACATAGAGTGGAAATTGAGAGGATGAAAAGAGATAAGGGGCACCGAGATCTTGCGGACTATCAAAGTGGTAAAATTTACGGTTGGCAAGGGCAACAAAATCCACATATACGCTCTAAGAGTAGATTTAAAAAATTTGGTCGTTCTAAATTTGGATATACAACTATGGACTCTGATTCAACAGATGAATCTATGAGATCTGATTTTTTAGATACACAAACTCAAGAGAGGTGGTTATGGATAGGGTCAAATATGACATGGAAATATATCGTCAATTGGAGGATAGGGAAGTATATGTACAATTGAATTGGGATCCCAAGTTTCAGGTCATGAGAGAGATGAATGAAATAGTGGATAGGGCCATTTGTGAAGGGATTATAGATGATAAATTAAGCAATATCCTTAGTTACATCTCCAGTTACTCCAATTTTATATATTCTCCCTAAGATTAATAAAAGCTTGGTTGATTCACCAGGGAGACCTATAGTGTCTGGACGAGGATCTATTTTTAGTAATATTGCTATTTTTCTCGATAAAGTTTTGAGATCTTTTGCCACGACTGCTCCCTCCTACATTAAGGATACATCAGATTTTTTGGGTAAATTACAGGATATTATTCTACCTGATGAATGTTTTTTGGTGTCTTTTGACATAGTATCTTTATATACAGATGTAGCAGAGTACACCTTGACCATGATATCAAGGCTTTTCATGTTATCTGCTCTGATCTGTAAATAAAGGCCATTGAAAAGCATTGAAAAAGTTGAGATAACATTCTGTGCCATGGTATCACGGTGCAATATCTGTTCTGTTTAGTTCTGCTACATCTATACTTCTATTGCACATTCAGCTGGGTTGTTTGCAATATCTAGGGCGCTCGCTGGTGTGGGATGTGATTCAAATTACTCACTGTTCATACTTACCTTTCTGGAGATTATCCTCAGGAGAAATTATTTTCTCTTTGGGGATAAGTTTTATCTCCAGAAGTGGGGACACAGCAATTGGGGCCAAACTAGCCTCCACATATGCAAACTTCTTTATGGCAGCCATGGAGGATGAATGTGTTTATCATTTGGGTTTTTCAGATTACTTCCTCCGTTGGTGGCGCTATATAGATGATATTTTTTTTATCTGGACGGGCTCTCTTGAGGAACTGTAATTGTTCCACACTTTATTGAATAAGTGTAGGCAGGGTCTTAGATTTACTAAGGTTGTGTCAAACTCTTCCTTACAATTTTTGGATACCTTAGTGTATGTTAAGGATTACAAATTAGAGACAGACCTATTTGGAAAGGAAACTGACAGAGATAATTTATTGTACTATGATAGTTACCATCTGAAACACATGATGGATTTGCTCCCTTGGAGTCAGTTATTGAGGGTGAGAAGGATAGTCTCAGATGACTCTAGATTGGATGAGAGGATAGAAGAAATGTGTCATAAATTTGTACAGAGGGGATACCCTAGATCACTTCTTGGGAGACATACGAAACGTTTAAAGGGAATTAGAAGAGAAGATACATTAAAAACACATCTAAAAAGGAAATGTCAGAGAATTCCATTTGTCTCAACATATTGTAAGTTTGGCACTAAAATAGCTTAAAGTTTAAGGAAAGAGTGGCACATTTTATAGAGGGGTTTCCATAATATTCTTGAATTCTCTGAGGTTCCTATGATGGCCTATCGGAGGAGTAAGAGCTTGCCTGATAGATTGGTGAAGTCAGATTTTCCGACATGCTCTGGGATGAGACAGTCCTTTCTAGCTCCCTCCCAAGATGGGTACTTTCCCCTCCTTAATTGCAGTAATTGCAACAATATGATTACGGGAGATACGCTTTGTCATCCACATACATGTAAACCTATTAGGATCCAAGGTAGATTCACTGGTCATACCACCTATGCTATATACATGATGGTTTGCCCGTGTGGTATGGTATATGTGGGAAAGACGACAATGGAGGTCAGGGAAAGGATTAACAAACATAAAAGTACTATACGTCGACATTTGGATTTGTTGGTAGCCCGCCATTTTTTTTAACATAATCATCTATCACTCAAATTTCACAACTGAAATTTAGAGTGATAGATCATGTTCTCCCCTTGAGAAGTTGAGTTGACCGAGAAAAACTTTTGTTGAGAAGAGAGTTAAAGTGGATTTTTGAATTAAAGGCTTTACATCCATCCAGTCTAAATCTTGAATTTAATACAAATAAATTATAGAATCAGGATCTTCTGTATAGGAATAGTGCCTTTTTTGTTTTTATGGTTTTTTTAAGCTATACATGTCACTTCATACACATCACTGACTGTTGTTTTTGTACTTTTAGGAGGAAGTGGACGAGCAAGATCAATTTAGATGGAAATGTGATAATTTTAATGGACAGGTGATGAATATAGTTTTTGCATATCAATATTTATTATAGTCTCTCTACTGAGGTGTGATTGCATTGGCTTGCTAGTGGCAACATACATATATGAATTATATTGGCCAATTTTAATGGTACTTTTTTATCTGTATCACACCAGGACCAGCTGTATTACCATATGATACTGCACACACTCACAGGCTCACATTATCGTTGTGTTGCTTGTGAATTGTGGTGCCGTCATTATAAGGGTTAACTGTCATGTTTACATGACGTTAATTCCCTTTGTCTCGATGTAAGGTATTGTGGTTTGTATGAGCTTAGGAGCCCCGCAATATTATCTGTGTGACCGGACTTGATAAATATTATTGTGGCTACTATTATATAGTTTGTTGCCGATAACATGTCTTTACTGCAAAAACTAATGAGACTTTGTTGCATCTTTTGTATCTATTTTTGCTATTATGTTATGCAATTGCACAGTACGTTCAGTTTGGGCATCTGACACGTGCCTTGGAATTTGGAAGCCGTCTTTCTAATTGACATGCGCGCCTTGGAATGACATGCGCAGTGGAGAAACTGAGACACAGAGTATCATTACGAACCATCTATTGGTCCCGCTCGCCGCACTACTTACTGCACTACAGCTGACCAACGTGATTTTATGGGCTATTTGATGCTTGTCAGTTATCCTCTTTTGTCTTTATGATTGGTTAGATGTAAGTATACACTTTATATATGCTATGATGACATTATGTGATTGACTGTGATTGGGTGTTTTTGCACTGATGTACTGCCCTTTACATATATATTTTGATGTTATTGGCACTCACATTATGCTTGAGAAAGGCTCCATTTGTTTTTTGAGCCGAAACGTTGCACCTTTGTACTCTGGATTCTTAATAAAGAGAAGCATTATGTTGACATCCTTGTTGGATACTTTCTTTAACAGTGGCATCAGTCACCCATAGTCTATAATGGCACCTGTTGAATTTCATGAGCTTTTCAATAGCTTTTCATGGGTGACGGATACCACTGTTAGAAATATATTTACGGTAATACATTTGTTACCCATAGACTATTATGGAATCTGTTTAACATATATGTCATGAAAAGCTACTGAAAAGCTCATGATGTATCTGTTAAAAGGGTGCCTGTGACAAAGGGTAGACAGTGGCATCTATCACACTTGGGCTACTATACGGTATGGTATCATGTAGTCTACTATGCTATTCTGTACCTTTTTTTGTGATAGATTGATATGTGAAACAGCTAGATGGAAAGCAAATAGACACACTTGTAAGGCTGTGGAGACCTTTAGAAAGAAAGTCGGGGTTTTTTCATTTGCACCAAATGCAAAGGGCCCCCTTAAAAAAAAAAGGGGATTTTGTAAAAAACTGAAGGGATTAAAAATCCCAATGATAAAAAGTAGTTTGTTTAGGGCCCTTTATCTTTGGGGGAAAGTGAAAGAAAGGATTTTCTTTGTTTGAGGTCACAAAAGCTGCCCTGAGTCAGATGAATTATGGGAAAAAAGCATGTAAGCCCTTAAAACTTTTTCAGTCTTTCCAAAACGTTGAGGGGTGAAAAAGGTTAAAAACGTTACGGCATGTAGGCAGTTTTTTAAATGTTTGCAAAACCCAACGAAATTTTTTCCAAAAAACCAACAAGACCATTATCCACTTATGGAAAGTTCATCTCTCAGGTTGTCCATCAAACCGTCTCGCGTATGACCTCATGCCACATACTGCTCTTCTTTATCATACAAACCTTACTTTTATGGTAGGACTCTCATCAGTCATAAGACACCGGAATGTTTTCCTTAGCCCTTCAGTGCAGTTACCGCTGAGATCTCAGCAAAGTAAACAGACTAAGACATTTCTAAACTATGATCAGATCTGATGAGAACAGTCCAAGCATTCATTTCACTAATAAATAGTGTCCTGGACTGTTTGGGTAATCCTGAAATACAGGCATAGAGGAGAAAGGGGTTTATAAGTGGGTAAGCCCCGGGTAAAGGTTTGGGGTTTTAAAAAAGGGGGAAGAGATGTTGGTTTTTTTTCTAATTTAAAGAAAAATTTTTTTTAAAAAAAACCCAAAAATTAGAGAGACATATAAAGATTTGCCAATATGTTCATGAAATACAATTCTGACATGATATCAGAAAAGGGACAAGAAAAGTATTGGGACAAAAGCAAGGGTTAAGATAATATCTCAAAAGCATTGGTGCATCAAAAAATTCTAATATACCCTGCACAACTTTTTTTAAATTTTGGGGTAAAAATTATTATTTCGAAAAAGGGAGACACGAAGGAAAATACACAAGACAAATGGAGAGGGGAGGGGAAGGGTAATTGAACGAAGGTGGAGCGAGACAAATGCTGTTGGCTTCTTGGGGGGATTCATGATCCACTAAGTGTCCCAAGTGGACCAGACCTTATCTAATTTTTCAAACCCTCTGACAGACGTCAGTAATTCCAGACAGGAGAGTCTGTTGCCACCTTCTAACTATCAAACATCTTGCAGCTGTGAGGATATTCAACATAAGTTAGGAGCTTGTTTTTGAGAGCCCTTTTACAGGACCATTTAAAAAGTAAACAAGAGAATCAAAGGGGACCTTAATTTCAAGAAAAAAAAATTTGGGAAAAAAATCCCTGACCCCGAGATAAAAAGGCTGAAAATCGGGGGCGTCCCAGAAAATGTGGGGTAAGGTGCCCACTGAGTGTCCACAGCTCCAACAGGTCGCCAGAAATTGAGGAGCTAATTTATGTAATACATCAGAGGTATGATTCAAAACATAGATTTTGTATGGTTCTCTTATATGTGGTGTATAGGGTTTTGCCGTACTGGGCTTACATCCCGCCACTTTTTAGGACCCCCCAAGTAACGGGTTGGCCCCCTTTTGCCTTCAGAACGCTCTTTTTCGTGGCATAGATTCAACAAGGGTTGCCGATCCCAAAAGGGTATAAAGGGGGCCCAAAGGTCCAAAAAATTCCCCACCCATGAACCCCCCCACCAGCCTAAACCCCTTTGATAAAAGGGGAAAAGGATCCTGTTTTAGTTGTTGACGAAAAATTCTCCCCTCCCATCCAAATTTTGCACCCGAAACAGACCAGCAACTTTTTTCCAAATCTTTACTGTCCAATTTTCGATGAGCTTGGGCAAAGGGGAGCCTCTTTTTCCTGTTTTTGTAAAAGGGGGGGGACCGGGGTGTGGTTTTGCGCTGAAACCCATCGCCTAAAAGTTCGCCGTACTGTGCGTTCAGAGATGCCTTCTGCCTCCCTTGGGTTTTTGAAACGGGTGGCTATTTGGGTCATTTTTTTGTTTCTATCACTAAAACCAGTCGCCCATTCCCTTTGACCTCTGGCATAAAAAGGCTTTTCCCCCACAGGATGCCGCTACTGGATTTTTTTTCTTTTTCGGACCATTCTCTGTAAACCCTAGGATGGTTGTGCTGAAAATCCCCGGGTCAGCATTTCTGAAAATATCAGACCACCCTTTTTGGCCCAAAAAACCCTGCCCCGTTTTAAAGGCATCAAATCCCTTTTCCCCTACTGTGCTCGGTTTGAATGCAGGAATTTTCTTGACCCCCTGTCTACAAGCCTAAATGCACGAGTTGTATGTATTGGTGAATTTGAAATTAATGTTAAAGAGCAGTTGGACGGTTTTACCCAATAAAATGGCCCGGGGAGTGGAACTACAAACGGTAAAGGATCTCCTTGTTCATTTCTCCATATATTTATGCTTAGTCTCTTCCTCCGGGAGAACAAATGTATTGGATCTAGGGGAATCTATGGTCCCTTTTGAACCTCAAAAGGGAAACAATTTTCCCCCTTTTCAATGCCTTCAAGCCTGAAGAGATCAGGCTACCCCCCGTTTAGAAAAAACCCCCCTGAAGGGTACAAAGAAAGAGGCCTTGGAGAACCTTTGAGGCCAGTGGGGTTAATTACGTAATCCCAGTAAGTTAAACCCAAAAATTTCCCCTCCTTATAAAAAAGACACATTGCAGTTTTTTTCATTTGATGAAATAAAAATAAAACCCTTCCCCCTTTTAGGTCAATTATTTTATTTTCAAATGGGAATAATGAAGAGGAAAATGTTTTTAGGCATTTTTTTACTTCTGCAAAGTCAAAGTTTACATACACTAGGATTACTTGTCTTTAAACAATTTGGGTAGCCCTATGATTAGTCAGCTTTGGAAAGGGTTTGATGGTTTATTGGGAACATCTAATTAAAATTTGAGACAAATCTGTGGATGTATTTTTTGCCACCCGAAACACATGCTTCTTTTGTGAAAAACATGGGGAAATCTAAAGAAATCAGCCAAGAAATTTGGAAGGAATTGTGAACTTGCTAAGTCTGGATCTTTTTTGGGTCCCGTACCTGAAGGGGTTTTTTTTTCATCTGACAAACAAATTACTGCAAGTACAAAAAAAGATGGGAATATCTCCATCATACCATGGGGGGAAAGGGGAGGGGTTTTTGTGTCTCTGAATAATGTGCTTTGGCCTGACATGCATATTAGGGCCATCGTTACGATTGGGCAGGCTAGGCGTTTTTCCCGGGGCCCAAAGATACGGGGGCCTCCCCGGGCGTCACCTCCCCCGCTGAGCGGCATTTTCCCAGTGGCAGGCCCCGGGCCCGCTGCGCATTTCCCCTGTGTACTGTATTTCCTGGCTGCACCGTAGGTTTAGCCCGGAAATCCCAGGAGCCACATCCCGGCGTAGGCGGCCTGATAATGTTACACCACTCACGCCGGAAACCAGCTCTCGGAGCGAGGTCCCCAGCGGTGAGTAACATTTTTAAATTTTTCTTTATACCTATAGTAGGCTAAATAACCCACAGGGAGGTCTATAGCCTACAGGAGGGGCTATAACCTACGGGCGCCCTTTTCCTAAGGGGACCCACGGAGGCTATATAACTTAAAGGGGGGCAATATCCAGCAGGGGCTATATCCTACAGGGGGGCCTATATCCTGTGGGGGGGCTATAACCTACAGGGGGGCTATATCCTACAAGGGGCCTATAACCTACAGAGGGTCTATAACCTACAAGGGCAGGGCCGGGACGACGGGTAGGCCAAGGTAGGTGACCGCCTAGGGCGCCTACTCAGCTTTCCTACGGGGGCCGTCAGGGCCCCGACCCACGCCGGGCTCCCTGGCCGCTGCGTGGCTGAAGCGCCGGCAGGTCTCTTGTGACCGCTTCTGCGAACAGAGGAGCAAGCGCTCCATGCCCGAGACAGTGACGGGCCCGCTCCCCGGAGGAATCTGGATCCCTCGGTGAGCTGCAGGGCCGACACAGCGGGGCCGCCGGGTCCTAATAGCGCTGAGGATGACCCGCCAGCGCCCCGTGCGCCTCGCCCGGCAGCGTCGCAATGCGTGATGTATCGGCGACGCTACCTATCCTCGGCGCCCACCAGCACGTCACAAGGCCATGCTGCCAAGGAGCTGCCGGAGCGAGCGCGGGTGTGAAGAGGACCGAAGAGGAGCAGCGTCGGCGGGAATTGGGTAAGTATTAATGTTGTTGTGTTTTAAGTGCCGCCTGTGGCCCCTATATTTGCCTGTGGCCCCTATATCCTGCCTGCGCGCTATAATGTTTCCTGCGGCCCCCATAAGTGCTGCTGCGGCCCCCAATAATGCTGCTGTGGCCCCCTAATCCTGCTGCGGCCCCCATAATGCCTGCCAGCGGCCCCCATACAGGCCTGCTGCCGGCCCTATAATGCCTGCGGTGGCCCCTATCTTCTGCCTGTGGCCCCATGCTGCTTGGGCCCCCTATTCTCTGCCTGTGGCCTAATAATGCCTGCCTTCGGCCCCCTATAATATTGCCTGCAGCCCCCTTCTAATGCCTGCCTAGGTGACACTATACGCCTGCCTGGTGCCCCCATAAGCCGGCTGAAGCCCCCATACGGCTGCCTGTGGCCCTCTATGCTCTGCCTGAGGCCCGTAGCTGCCTGCGCTAGTACTGCTGCCTGTGGGCCCCTATATGCTGCTGTGGGCCCCCATACGCCTGCCTGGTTGCCCCATACAATTTAAAATGCCTTGCCTGAGGCCCCCATACGCTGCCTGTGGCCCCCATACGACCTGCCTGTAGGCCCCCCCATACGCCTGCTAAGCCCATACGCCGCCTGAGGTCCCGATACGCCCTGTGTGGCCCTAACGCCTGCCTGTGGCCCCATCCGCCTGCCGAGCCCCCACCCCCATAAGGCCTGCTGTATCCCCATACGCCTGCTGAACCCCTAGCTATATATATGCCTGAGCCCCAAGCTATATCCCTGCTGAGTTCCTATATTTTATCTACCTCCTGTCTAAGGGGACCAATCTTATAAACCTGCATGACTGAGAGGCAAAATATATATACCTGTCTTGGACTAAGGGGACTTATATCTCTAAATTAAGGAGATACTGGGACAATGTGAGGCATTCAAGAAATTTGTGTCCAAATCTGGGACGCGTCTTGGCCGGGGCGCAATTGGCATGAAGGTGTGGACCGGATGGAGAAGAAAGGGAAAGTGAACGACGTGATCAGAAAAGACGTCTCCGTGAGTCATTAAATTACCTGCCGTGTATAATCCACTTATATTTCTGCAGAGGTCTAACAAACAACTAGTATATCTACCACTATTTGGTCACTGTATGGCGGTGGTTATATGTACTCCGAGCTGAGTAAGCTGATAGTTCCCCATGTGGGGTTGCGTTCGGTCCGGTTTCTGGAGGATTATTTGCGCCTTAAGTAGTAAATAGTTTGGGGTCTTGGTTTTGTAGGAGTTGATTTTAGTCCAATGATGCGTCTGGTTAGAATTTGCTCCATGTTCGGTGGATTTATTTATGAAGTTATTTTGGGGTATTGCACTGTCATAGGAGGGGAGCGTATTTTGACACTGTCCCTGCTAAAATCAGAGCACATACTCATTAATAGTTTCTTATGGATTCTCAGCAGCATTGACACCATAGGTCACCGCCTTCTACTCAGCATGCTCAGCGCCATTTTGACCTCCAGGACACTGCTCTCTTTTGGTTCTAATCTTCACCTGTCGTATCACTCCTTCAGTGTCTTTTTTCCGAATCTAACCTCTTCACTCTCCTCTTGATGTTGGAGTACCTCAGGGATAGTTCTAGGTCCTCTCCTCTTCTTTTCCTTTGTACACCAGCCCTGCATTGGACAAACATCGGTAGATTTGGTATCTGTCCCATCTCTATGCTGATGACGCTCAATTTACACCTCTTTCCAAAGACATCCACTCCAGCCCTGTACAAAACACCAGTGATGTCTATCGCTGTCTCTGCCATCATGTCCTCTCTGTATCTCAAACTATACCTCACTAAACCAAACTTCTTGTCTTTTCCGCCATTAGTAACACCCACCCTAGCTCATTTCTGTCAGTGTTGTGGTCCCACCATAACTATAGGCCGCAGGCCACTGGGGGGTTATAGATAGATTTGATCTGATTCACCCCATATATCAATCCCAATCTCATTGCGCCCCTGGCCCTTCACTCAGAACATCTCCGAATCTGACCATTTCTCACTGTGGAAACAACTCACAATCCATTGTGGCTTTATTTCTTTCTCCTTTGACTACTGTAACTTCCTTGCTACTCGGTCTCCTTGTGCAAACTCTCCCCTCTTTCAATCTGTTCTTAATGCAGCAACCAAGGCTGTCTTTTCGTTCCAGCCGTTACATGATGCCTCTACTTGTGTCCAGTCACATGCACTGGTTGCCCATCCAGTACAGAATACCGCATAAACTAATCACTCTCCACATAAGCTTCCACAGTGTGCACCCGGCCTACATCACCTCCCTCATCTCTGTATACCACCTCCCCTTCTCTCGTTTCTGCGCTGATTATCGGTTACCTTCCTCCATCACTCCAATCTCCTTGCACCTCTCCAAGAATTTCACACGTGAGGGCCACAGTTCTTGGAAACCTGTACCGCGGGCGATAAGGAACTTTCACAACACTTCATAGGTTTAAGAGTGGCCTGAGAAAACATCATCTCAGTCTGGTACCAAGCTCCCTAATTGCTATCACACCACATTGTCATCCTCTCACTCGGGCCCTCACAGGCACTTTTCTGTCTATAGATTACCTGTCTGGGTGGCAGGTTCATCCACTTTCATGTCCTACCACCCTATCTCTGGAAACATGGCTAGACCAATGTAACAACTTATTGCATTTCTCACCGTTTGTTGCACCCTACACCCTACATACATTGTTAAGCTCTCCTGGAGCAGGGCCCCCTTACAAATGTGTTTCATGTGTAAGTACTTTTAACTGTGTAATGTGATCGTATATACCTCGAATTAGTAAAGTGCTGAGAATATGATAGTGCTTATAAATAACAGTCTTATTTCTCATTATTCTTATGAATAATTATTA
>JAODAL010042725.1:0-34521 GCA_025379985.1 Phyllomedusa bahiana
TATTTTATTGAGGGGAAAAAGCTCTTGGACGGGACCCCCCCCCAAGCCCTATTGACCCACCGACATTTGACTTACCATGTAAAAACGCATGGCCCAGATGTTCCTGAAAAGAGCCCTTAAAATTTTAAAATAATCCCTCATTTTCATTTTCATCTTGGCGTTGAGATAGTCTGGTCTCTTAAACAGTCGGACTCATTAGGATGGTTTTTGTTAACTTCTCCTCATGTCTTTTACCTTACCTTTGGTTTATTTTAATAATTCATGTTATGACCTGCTATGCAGGGAATTGCTTTCTTGTTTATCCTCTACTGCAAAGTGTTTTATATAAATGCTGTGTTCTCTGGCAGGTACCTCTTCAGGCAATATATACTTGAGATGCTAACCTTTTCCTCCCTAGTTGCCTGGAGTCTTTGGCAGCGAGTTTAGAAGCCAGATGGCTCTCTGCCGCTTAGGGAATACCTCAGTAGGAAACAGCAATTTTGTACATTGGTAAACTGTACTGCTTGCCACATATTTTCTGTCTTGATGTAAATTTTCTGTCTTGATGTAAATTATATGTTAAATTTTCAAAATCCAATAAAATATGTTTAAAAAAAAAAAAAAAAAAAAAAATCACTAACAACGCGTTTGTCGCCGAGACCGGCGCAACATCGGGAATTGGGATATTCGAAATTGCCGGGAAATACAGTAATTCAAATTCTGTAAGCGCTTCTCATCGGTCGGCAGAAACCAACCAATCAGAACTGGCGAAAACATGCGCTCCGACGCGGCGAGATTCATACATGTCGCCCAGGGACTCCAAAGTTTAAAAAAAAAAAAAAAAAAAATGGAAGCTCTTTATTTCAAAACAATACATGCCATCAGAGATAAAAGGTATCCTGGAACCATTCACGTACACAGAATATTACCTAACATAAACTAAAAAGTACCCTTGGGAATTTAGAGGTAGGAGATTAATGTAGGACAGTAGTAGTGCACAGGGGCAGTTTAGAGTTGGGATCTGTTCAAGGGGCGTTTGGGCTGTTTGAAGAGGGGATGGGAATTTATCAAAAATTAGGAGGTTCGGTCAATACTGTCTGTTCATATTGTGATTGCAACCTTATGAAACTTTACATACTGTATGAATATGTATGACTGTATCCTTCAATAACATTTCTTTAAAAAAAAAAATATATATATATATATATATATATATATATATATATATAATAGTATCTCATACAATTTAGAGGAAGTAATAATAATGTGATGTTAATATTATAATAAAAACTCCAGAAAATAACTATTTTTTTTTTAGGAGAACAAATTAGCATAAGACAGATAGACGAAAGAATAACTACCCTAATTAGCCTTTTTATTGGTTTTTTGAACGCTCTATGATGGGGGATCTATTGGTGAGATCTCCAAACTCTATTGTCTTGCTGAACATAATATTCTAGCAATAGAAAAAAATAGAGTGTTCCAAAAAAAACAAACCATAAAACAGCATGTGAAATACCTAATCTCAATGAAGCTAGGAAAAATGCAACTTTATCTGTTGCCACCTAATAATGGACAGCAATATCATGCTTTAGACCGTGTTTTCGCGAGGACAACAATAAGCTGCACCCAAATGATTAGTGCAAGCAAATCTGTGATTTATTAAACCTTTGCACTCACATAACAGATTGCCTTGGTATGGATCCAAACAATGTTAATAGTCTATTCCCTGTGGGTGTTTGTGCTTAATGGCCACACATTGAGATTTAGTAAGATTTTAGAACTAAACTGGCCAGCTTTCTCTTGTGATTGTCCTTCTTTGGCCAAGTGGATCTTGTTCATCTGAAATTATCTTTGTTTGTGTTGTTTCACATTTACAACTTTAGAAAGTTCCCACAGCCCAAACAACTTAATGATATCTCAATGAACTCATAGCACACACTATGGCAACGTTTTAATAAGTCTATCCAGAAGGATATTACAAGTCAGCCCATAACCTGGAAGTGTGAATAGCTATAGACAAAAATACTTATCCTTAAAAATCTACCTGCTGAGTGATCTTATTAACACTTTGCTCTTAAAAAAATGATTGTAATTGTAGCAATCAGGTGGGTAGTTTTACTGTTCAGCACTCCATCAATATATGTGAATACAAACTTACCATTTATTTTTGTCATTTGGAGAAATTTGGTTAATCCTGGTGATCCAAAGTAGCCCCCAAACAATGACCACCCATATCTACTATGTCTTTATGCTGTAACTTTAATTTCTCTAAGTTTATACTGTACTATTTAAATTATTATATGTTGAAGTTTTCTCACCATGCTGTTTTACAGAGTTACAGACTTCAGACTCACACTGCCTCATCAAGCTGTCGGTGGTTCTATAGCAGTGGTTGGCATATTTAGCTCGTCAAAATTAGCTGAACAGTATAGTGACATACGAGCAGGAAGTTTAATCTGTAGTAAACAAAACTACAAAGCTCTGAAGAGTGAAAATAATTGCTTATCAAAGGTAAACATGCAAATCTTGTTAAAGATAAAGTCTATGCTCCATCCAACTGTGAGAAAACCGCAGGTTTCTAGATGGTAACTATTGCGGATGATGGGTGAAGTAGTAGACGTTCAGTGGTAATGTGATGCATTGGTGCTTAATAACAGCAAATAGTCCCCAAAAAAATGGGACTCTAGCAAGAGAACAAAGAGTGACTTTTAATCACTATATTTACTTTAGTAAATATAGTGATAACAGCAGACAACACAGTTTTTCTGGGAAAACTTCATGTTTCAAAAACGTACACATAGGCTGTATGGACAAAACATTGAACTTTACTTCATTTTTATAAATTGGTGCATAAAAGACATAGTTCTATGACGAACACCTTAGGCAATGAAAAACATATGAAAACGTGGCAGTACTTAGCTGTATAGCTTCTCCTGTTTAGGAGGTGAGAAAGGAAGGCGTGCCTTCCGAAACGTCGCGTCATTACATGGCGGCACTGGGCTGCAACTCAGCATGATCGGCTCCTACTAATCTACTATGGGACTATCACTCACCTCCGAAACAGGAGAAGCTATACAGCTAAGTAATGCCACGTTTTCATATGTTTTTCATTGCCTAAGGTGTTCGTCATAGAACTATGTCTTTTATGCACCAATTTATAAATATGAAGTAAAGTTCAATGTTTTGTCCATACAGCCTATGTGTACGTTTTTGATTGATATAGGGGAGTCTAAGCAAGGTACTCCTAACGGCTGGGACTATAACGTGTGCACTGCTAATATACGGCATTGTTTGCAATTATTGGATAAAACTTCATGTTTTACTCACGGTACTCTTCTTATGGACGTTATATAGCAAATCAGCAAGACAACTGTCTCTGTAGCATGTTTCAGAACCCAGTCTCTCAATTCATGACACTCCTCACAACTCCATTCTGGTTCCAAACCAGACCAACTGTGCAAGGAGCTGGTACTGGTGCTGACCCCCTCCCCCTGTCCCAACCCAGCTGTGCAAGATATTGGTGCGTGGTGACACAGGACACTCTTCATTCTCACTAAAGAGGTCACTTTCTCTTCCAGCAGTAGTCACCCAAACTGTCCACCTGTTACTCCGAGTTGTCTGTCTCCCCTCTGTGTCTGCTCTTCTCTCCTCTGTGTCGGCTCTGCCTGGGTCTTTATTTTCTTTGTGCCTGTCTTACTCTTCAATATATGAAAAAAACTTTGAGGTTCTTAGTTCACACGTTTTCATCAAAATATGTTTAAGCCATCCGCCGACTATCAACAGGACCTCAGTACGGATGGTCCTATACTATTCCTACCTCTCACTTGGGTCCAGTACAGACCTCTCATTGAGTCATCAGACTTCTATAATCCAGAGAGAAAAAAGGCACCAGCTATATAAGCAGACCACACTGATCTAGTAACCTGTGCAGATGGGCGGGGTGCAGAAAACCAAAAATGGAGGCATCCACTCCTCCTGTATTATTGAAAAGCAATACTTGCCAAATACAAAGTATAGTTCTGCACAAAAAAAAAACATTTCTGAAAAACACTGTGAACCCAGGTGTACACCGACATGGCTGTGGTGTATATATACACACACGCCAATATCAGTAGTACACCATCAGCAAAAAAAGCTATCAACAACAGGAAAACCTACAAAAGCATTAATGCTATCTACAATATATGAAAAAAACTTTGAGGTTCTTAGTTCACATGTTTTCATCAAAATATGTTTAAGCCATCCGTCGACTATCAACGGGACCTCAGTACGGATGGTCCTATACTATTCCTACCTCTCACTTGGGTCCAGTTCAGACCTCTCATTGAGTCATCAGACTTCTATAATCAAGAGAGAAAAAAGGCACCAGCTATATAAGCAGACCGCACTGATCTAGTAACCTGTGCAGATGGGTGGTGTGCAGAAAACCAAAAATGGAGGCATCCACTCCTCCTGTATAAGTTAAAAGCAATACTTGCCAAATACAACGTATAGTTCTGCACAAAAAAAAAACATTTCTGAAAAGCACTGCACTTTGAACCCAGGTGTACACTGACATGGCTGTGTTTTTTTTCATATATTGTAGATAGCATTAACGCTTTTGTAGGTTTCCCTGTCTTACTCTTCAGCTCCTTCTGTGCCTGCTCTAGTTCAGGTGTTGTGGTGAGTTGGGCTGCTCTCCCTCGCTCTAGTCTGTCTTATGTATCGCCAGCTTAATAGACAGGGGTTCCCCTTTAACTGATGTTCACAACAAGAACTGCCTTATAGCTGTGTACATATCCTCCATCTCCATTGTCAGATCTCCTGATTGACTACTTGCTCTTACAACCCCAGCTCTCCCTCTGCTAGTCTGTTAACCCCTTCACCTCAGCACCTGACTCAGCACCTCTAGCAACAGTACTAGTCTATATAACCACTATACACAATTATATATACACATTTATAAACACTTTTGCCCTCCTTTATACAACATGGTGACATCACTCTCTGTTCTCTGTCTAATCTGGAATGGAGATATGGACAGTAACCTAAAGACACTTGTGTGCACTAAGAGCAGATAAAAACTGTCTTACTTCCTGGCCAGGGCAATATCAAGATCAATGTATTTAGTAAAAGTCTTCATTTACCTTTCCCTACATGTTGAAAGCGGATCATTGTAGTGAGAAAACCTCTTTAATATATTATATGATTGTGAGTCAATATTTATCCTCAATACAAATATAAACTTTTTCAATAAAAACAGAAATAACATCATTTTTCAACACAGTGTTATGAATGGCAGGAATCCTCCTTCCATTTTATCTTCTTCTGCTTACTAGATCAGATGAGGAAGTTGCTATGCAACTACTTCAAGCAACTCTCAGGGTGCTGATTGGTTCCCAATGTCGGCTGGAAGTATAAGGTCTTATTTATTTTGTGTCTTCTTCTGATTAGCTGTAATGACTACGTGCCTCTCTCTATGTCACTTTTCAGAGCTTTTTATTTCTGTATGATGATGTAAGGAAGGCATGTTACCACTCCAGCCAGTCTGTGCAGGAACAGAGGTGCGAAGAAAGGTGAAAATGTTTTTTTTTTTTAAATATTTTTTAGGCACCAATAGCTAATTTTAACCCCTTAACAACCCTGGACGTATGAGTACGCCCCAGGGTCGTTAAGGGGCTGTGCAGGGGGATCGCTCCGCGATCCCGCCACACAGCCACCGGGTGTTAGTGGCTAATTGTAGCTAACACCCGGCGGTTACAGCTCGGCGTGTAAATGAATGAAAAACGGTGCCACGCACCGTTCTGCACTGCGATCAGAGTCCCGCAGCATAACTGGTGGCCCCAGCCCTGTGTAGCTTATTCTCTAAGATGCTGTAGTTTTAGAGCATTTAATGCTCAAATCTTATTCATGAGCAGGTGTTAGCCCCACCCACCAAATGCTAGCCCTGCCCACTGACAGTTGTTCACCTGTTTCTACCTATTCAAAGTAATAGGTTTATCAGTTGAGGTGGGCGGGGTTATCCTTAGGTGGGTGGGGTATGAAAAAAACTGACTCTTTGTTTGACTCTTTTCTGGCTGAAAACTGCAGATTTGAGCAATAAATACTCGAAAACTACAGCATCTTTCAGAATAAGGGACACAGCACTGGAAACAGCATGTCTGACACTAGCTTGTTCTGTCCTCAGCAAGGGGTGCATAAACTATGTGACAGGTTCTCTTTTACCCGTTATATTGACTTGTATTTTAATCTTGTAATATATCAAAACATATCATACTTAATATAGTATTTTTCAAACTGTACACTGAATGTGCACATGTACAAATGTAACATGCAAATAACCTAATTGTAAACTCTCACCCAAGCATGTAGTTAAACTATGCCAAATCCTGGCCAAAAACCTGAACTCTGTATCCAAGAATATAGTCATGAACAAAGGTGGGAAGGAAGAGCAAAATAGGAAAGCCGTATGCTCTTTGTCTCTACTGGCTTAAACTAACCATATCTACCCAACTACCCCACCATGGTTTTGACATTTTGGGTCATAGGTTTTCCTTATACATTTGAAAGTCTTCTGGAAGCCCCACACAGGATCTTTGTTCTTCTACAGAGCATATACAGTGAAGGAAATAATTATTTGATCCTTTGCTGATTTTGTAAGTTTGCCCACTGAGAAAGACATGAACAGTTTATAATTTTAAGGGTAGGTTAATTTTAACATTGAGAGATAGAATGTCAAAAATAAAATCCAGAAAATCACATTGTATAAATTATATAAATATATTTGCATTTTGCTGAGAGAAATAAGTATTTGATCCCCTACCAACCATGAAGAGTTCTGGCTCCTACAGACCAGTTAGACGCTCCTAATCAACTCGTTACCTGCATTAAAGACAGCTGTCTTAAATAGTCACCTTTATAAAAGACTCCTATACACAGACTCAATTAATCAGTCAGACTCTAACCTCTACAACATGGGCAAGACCAAAGAGCTTTCTAAGGATGTGTACCATACAGAGGTCGTGGATCCGCTGGACCACCGCAAGCAATGGGGAAAGCCCCCACCAGGGAGCAAAGTCTAAGTAGAACCCGGTTTTCACCAGAGACCGCCGCAAAGTGGGATGGACTTGCTGCGGCGGGAATCTACCAGGTCGCTTCCACTGGCAGGACTTGCTGCGGTGGCGGCCAAGGGTAAGCGAGGTACAGAATCGTTAGGCAGAGTCATAGTCGGGGCCAGGCGGTAGGTCAGGGAAGACAGCAGAGGGTCGTGGACGGAAGACAGAAGCACGGCGGTACGGTACACAGGAATCACGGACGAGGCACAAAACTCTTTCACAGTAGGCTACAAGGGCACTAAAGATCCGGCAGAGAACTGTCGGAGGAGGAGCCCTTATATAGGGTCAGCGGCCGGCAACAGCCAAATACCGGCGCGCTGGCCCTGTAAATCTGATGAAGCCGGAGCACACGCGCCCTAGGGAGCGGGGACGCGCGCACCAACCGGCACAAGGCCGCGGGGAGTCAGGAGCGCGGACGGGTAAGTGACTGGACTCCGGGAGACGAGTGCGCCCATGGCCCGGGACACGGACCGTGGAGCCACTCGCCCCCGGCACCAGAGAGGCAGCAGATGGACGGACGCGCTCGCAGCCTGCCCCACGGGCTGCGGCGCCGTCCATGACAGGATGTCAGGGACAAGATCATAGACCTGCACAAAGCTGGAATGGGCTACAAAACCATATGTAAAACGTTGGGTGAGAAGGAGACAACTGTTGGTGCAATAGTAAGAAGATGGAAGAAATACAAAATGACTGTCATTCGACATTGATCTGGGGCACCATGCAAAATCTCACCTCGTAGGGTATCCTTGATCATGAGGAAGGTGGGAGATCAGCCTAAAACTATACGGGGGGAACTTGTTAATGATCTCAAGGCAGCTGGGACCACAGCCACCAAGAAAACCATTGGTAACATATTACGCTGTAATAGTTTAAAATTCTGCAGTGCCCGCAAGGTCCCCCTACTCAAGAAGGCACATGTGCAGGCCCACCTGAAGTTTCCCAATGAACACCTGGATGATTCTGAGAGTGTTTGGGAGAAGGTGCTGTGGTCAGATGAGACAAAAATTGAGCTCTTTTGCATTAACTCAACTCGCCGTGTTTGAAGGAAGAGAAATGCTGCCTATGACCCAAAGAACACCGTCCCCACTGTCAAGCATGGAGGTGGAAACATTATGTTTTGGGGGTGTTTCTCTGCTAAGGGCACAGGACTACTTCAACATCCTTCCCTCCACCAGGACATTAAAAATGGGTCACAAAACAATGACACAAAACATACAGCTAAGGCAACAAAGAAGTGGCTCAATAAGAAGCACACTAAGGTCATGGAGTGGCCTAGCCAGTCTCCAGACCTTAATCCCATAGAAAACTTATGGAGGGTGTTGAAGCTCCAAGTTGTCAATCAACAGCCTCAAAATCGTAATAAGATTAAAGAGGAGTTGGACCAAAATTCCTCCTGACATGTGCACAAACCTTATCATCAACTACAAAAAATGTCTGGCTGCTGTGCTTGCCAACAAGGGTTTTTCCACCAAGTATTAAGTCTTGATTGCCAGAGGGCTCAAAAACTTATTTCTCACTGCAAAATGCAAATAAATTTATATAATTTATGCAATGTGATTTTCTGGATTTTATTTTTGATATGCTATCTCTCAATGTTAAAATTACCCTACCCTTAAAATTATAGACTGTTCATGTCTTTGTCAGTGGGTAAACTAACACAGTCAGCAAGGGATCAAATAATTATTTCCTTTACTGAAGGTTAAGGAGAGCAGGAAATGGCAACCCATTCAAGGGACTAAGATGTTTCTCTCATTTTAGAAATCCCATATTCTTGGACATTAACCGTGGAATACTGCAGTGCAATTAGAAAGCCAAAGCATGACAATCTATTCACTATGCACAGTCCAACAGTCTGAATCACCCTTTAGCCCAGATCATACAGAATAAACTATTTTTTCATAGAATTTGTTATACATTAAATTCATAAAATCACAGCAAAAAGTCATTTGTTATACCATTTCCTAAATCCAGGTTAGCTGATTTCAATTAATAAAATGTGCCTTTTTATTATGATATAAATGTCAGAGATTCTCCTTAATGAGCTTAATATTTTATAGATTTTAAAAGCAATTAAGTGAATGGACACATTTATATTTATAAGATATTGTGCAATTATTTTCATCTAAAAATCATTGGTTATTTATTTGAGATCTCTACTGAGGTGATTTGCTGTCCATTTACAGACATTGATTATTGTGATATCTGATGTATTGATGGCTCCTATATATTGCTGAGCATGAAGCATCTTCAAGATTAGCCAAACAATAATTATGTGCTAATATAATTATTGAATACAAGTAAAATATTTACATTGGACTAATGGGTCATTAACGCTTTAGCCCAACCCAATATCAATATGGCTGATTTATTAAATGCTCCTTTGTAATTGACTTTTGCTCTAATAGATACTAAACTAAATTTAATTAATAATTTTATAGGTTGTTATAATCAGTATATTTATATTTCTGACAGATGACATGGCTTTTCACCTATAATCCCTTCTATATGTAAAATGTACAAACAAATTAACTTTATTCCTAGAGAGAAAAGCATAGACAGATATGATATGCAGTATGCCATATAATTACTACAGAATTCACCATTGTGATCCCATATTTTGTACACAAGAATATATTTAGTGAAAAATTGTTCACTATACACAATAATATTTTTTCAATGTATAAATTGGTATACTTTGTGACTAGCTTTTATTTCTTCACTAACCATTTTTATACAAAACATATCTTAAACGATATCCTTTAATCCACTAAATTCTCGGATTTCAAGGTTAAAGTGCTTGTGCAAGATGAAAAAACCAAGGCTGCTTTCTTTGAAAAGCAATGCCACTACTGTCAGCAAGTTGTGTTTGAATATTTATTTCTATACAGCTGACTTGCAATACCAGACATAACCTATGGACAAGTGTGGCACTGTTTCTGGAGGATCACTGATGACCACAGGGCAGCTAAAGCAAATCAACATTTCATACATTAGCATCACGTAACCCTGTGTGTGTGATTTGGGAATAGGACAGGGTTATCAGTCACATTCCACTCTTCGGGCTATATTTGGTGTTACAAATAATAAAAGTGCAGTTTATAATGTGGGTGAATTTAAATTACCCTACATAGCATGTGCTCACATACTGTACACACCAAAAGTTGACACTGCTAAGCAGTGTGATTCTGGCTTTAGTTCATACTTGCATTCTTGCTTTTCTGCCAAGTTTCTGTTTCTTTTTCAAGAGCAAAGAGCATAACATGCTGCCTAGAGTTTGTGTAGACGGCGTCTTGGATACGTTTTTGCATCCAAAAACGTACCACAAACTGTGGTACATATTTGGATACGTTTTCAGTACTGCAGAAACGTACCCTATTGTTTCTACTGCATTTTCAATGTCTTAAATGGATCAAGAATAGACATGTCAAGTCTTTGAATGCATCCGTTTAATGCAATGCAAGTGTGTATATAAAACATCTGAATGCTGATATGTGTTTTACATTGAAATCAATGTAAATCACACTGGAACATTGTTAAATAGGTTTTGGGGTCCGTTTTTCGGTATGAAAAACATAGCCAAATATGTATTTAACAAACACCGTGTGAACATACCCTTATACTATGCAAAAAAACATAAATGGATAATAGATGGAAACCTGACAGATCCATCATAGGTCAATGAGAGAAAAATGAAACGGATCCTAACTCATCAGGCCAGATCATGATGGATCATAATGCCAGCATCAAGTGTTAGAGTAAGAAATTGATGCGATGCTTTACTTTGACATCAGAGGATGTCATAATATGGAAAATTCACTTAACAAATTTGCAATATTTGTTATGTATTCTGCACAAATTGAAGCTTTGATGCCGGTGTGGCAGAGCTTGAAACAGATAGTGATATGAATCCATACAAAATCTCTATGTACACAATTAACCGGCCAGAAATAAGTAGGAGACATCATTAGGAAACCTTAACGTCTAAGGCTTGGGTATGTAACTTTAACAAACCATGTACCAGTGATAAGTATGTAGAATTAAAATGGTAAGTGCAATGGAATTTAATGAGGGTTATTTTTTACCATTTAGAATGTCTTCTGGTAGGTCTCCTAAACGAATCTCTTATCATGCTGAGGCACTTGAACCTGAAGACCTCTTAAAGAGACTTACTACATTAAAGCAGACATTAGAAGGAGTGCACATGAGGAATGCTCATCTAAATCCCTTTTTAATCAGAGTGCCAGGTACAGTATACAGTGCCCAAATCTCTGACTCTTGGAGATGTATAATTAGTGCCTTCAACACCCAATAGTTTTACCCCCTATTTAGAAAGAATGTCTGTGTCATGAAAGAATCCCGGCTAGGACATATGAAAAATTGACTGCATAAATATGATTACTGTTTATCTCCTAAGGTCTGTTTCATATATTTTTAGTTAAATTACATTCCACATGAAAAAAAAAAAAACTCTCTCTATGGTGCCACTTATAGTTCAAGTCTTTTAATAATTAATGATAGGTAATGATAAGCATTAGTCTACCCTTTAATCAAAGTCATGCTCAACTGTTTTATTATAAATAATATTAATTCTTATAGCAAAGTCATATTCCATGAAGAAGCATTACTGAAGAAACTAATTTTTTTCTATGAGTGTTATGGTTTGCAAGTATTTAAAATGGCTGCACGCATTTTATATTTCTTAGGTAACATTTTTAGGAACATGCATGTGATGACTATTAGGTCAATATTAGTAAGGCCCTGTTAAAGAGGGCTGTAACTTACCCTATTGAATAGGTATATAGTACAATATATCATCTCTTGGGTCCCATTGTAAAAAAAAATTATACTGTACCCGTTTGTTTTTACACTGCAATTGAAAATTATAGTCTAGCGTGTACACTTCTGCTTAAATATGTCACTGTTCAAATCAACACTGGTTCAACCAAATTTGTGGAAAAATTCCAGTTCAGGGCATTCCAAATCTGAATTTTTTACACTAACCCTAACCCTAAATTGGGGTTAGGGTTTTCTTCACATGTGAACTTATGCTTTTCGGGGCTTCCAGTCTGATATCATTTCCAGTGTGTTAAGTAAACCAGAAGTGGCATTGGACCGGAAGTGACGTTAGAACAGAAGCACCACGTAACTGTAAGTACAGGTGATAAAAACGCATAAAAAACGTAACTCCAATGTAGGTTTAGTTAATTTTTGGCAATTTTCCACAGATAACTAACGTGATTTAATCAGGATATACCTGTTATATATTAACATAAAAAACTACATTGTGCCAAATTCTCTATAATCAAAAACATACTTCCAGTAAAGTAATGAATTACACAACCTGGTCTTGCTAATGATGTCTAACAAGCAAAAACAGCTCTGTTCATAGATTTTTGGGTATTTGCTAAAAAGCAAGTTTTATCTTTAGGCCATGTTCACACGGCTTATTCTGAGACTTAATTCAGTCCGTAATTATGCGCCGAAGTGCGGCAATTACGGGCTGAATCCGTCCCAGTAACTACGGTAATGCACAGTTCTCATAGAGAACTATGCATTACGTCTCCTCTCCCTCCTCGGCGAATACGCCGAGGGGGGAGATAATTGACAGGTCACTTTCTAGCAGCGTATACGCGCCGCTAGCAATGACTGTCTATGGGCCGGCGAAGTGCCGGGCCCCCGCTCGCTCCCCTGCTCCCGCCCCGCCCCCGGCCAGACGGCGTAATTGCGGGGCGGAATTACGCCCCGCAGTTAAGTCGTGTGAACATAGCCTAATACTCATTTTGGAGTGAGATGTTAACACACTAGAACAGTGTAAGAGTTTTTGCAGGCACTGGCACGTTTTTTTCCTAGGAAGGATTTTGCTACCTTCTAGCTAATTCTTCTTAAGGAGACAAAATATTCAGTGAGGATCTTTGTGCTGAAACAATGCATACACCATTAATCTGCTTTTATTTAATTTCCCTTTAAACAACCACCATGTATTTGGGGCACAAATGTCCAAATAGCCCTAAATTATGAGAGCTTATAGTCATAAAACAGTGAGATACATTTTTTCTCTATGATTACGACAACTTATCCAAACTTAGGCCCTGTGTAGCACATTGAGGCTGAAATATATACTCCAGACAAATGGCTGGATAAAGTATTGTATAAACACAAAGCATTTTACACCATGTTGTTTTACTAGAATGATTTATGGTCATTTCGTTTTTGCCTTTCCTAGACATGGACATAAAAGACGTTGAGCTCTCTTCTGTTTATTCAAACTAAATCCTCTGTTTGTTCTGTATAAGCGGCTTTTATTCCTTAATATATTATACACTCGCACAAATGTCATCCCTGGGGAATTGTGAAACCTGATACTTTAACTGACAAGGCATTTATGCACAAATCTTGAAAAGCTGTCACTGCATTATTTTTTCCAAGGAGAGTCTTTTCAACTGTTATAAGTGAAGATTGTGCTACTTTTAGTGTGTTTGCTTACCTTTTCCACTAGTCATAGCGGGCGTATATGTAAACACATTATGTAGCTAAATGAACATTTATATCCTTATTTATTTCCTCCTTCTCCACAACTTTCTGGACCACAGTGTTAAGATATTCTTAATTGTAATTTGCAATCCTTGCTACTGCTGTACTGCTAATAATAACACTGGGGAACAAAAAAATTTTTTTTTGGTGCCTAGAAATTTTGTCCTTGTTCTAGGTATTTGAGTCTGAAAATCCCATCCATTTAGTTCTAGTGGCTTTAGTTTATGAGATGTTGATTACAGGATTCTACATTGTTCTTGGGATTAATTTCTTTATAAATATGTAGTGCAGATGTACAGAACTGAATTTGCTCCTGCACATTCATGTTTTTGTTTGCATGTGTTCTTTAAATGTTCTAAAATTTATGTCTTTTTTGTTTCACATGAATTTCCAACATTTCTTTAGCACAATATTGAGTGACCACTAATTTTGGCAGCATATACTTGGTAAGGTGTCAATTCTGGATCTACAAAACTAGAGCTGATAGGGGAAGACAGGTGTCATTTTCAGAATCAGCGCCCAAAACATACTCAAAAACAGTTCCAACTTTTATGGCACCAAAATGAGTGTTCACCAGTATAATTAATATTTATGATTTGTTCCCTAAAGTATATACAAATACAGTTGAAACCAGAAGTTTACATACACTATATAAAAAGACACATATGCATGTTTTCTCACACTGACATGAAATCAGAATAGACCTTACCCCTTTTTGGTCAATTAGGATTACCAAAATTATTTACATTTGGCAAATGCCAGAATAATGAGATAGAGACTATTTTAAAGCATTTTTATTAGTTTCTGCAAAGTCAAAAGTTTACATACACTAGGATTACTCTGCCGTTAAACAATTTGGGACAGCCCATATGATGATTTCATGTCTTTGGAAGCTACTGATAGGTTTGTTGGCAACATCTGAGTTAATTAGAGACACACCTTTGGATATCGTTTAATTGCACACCAGAAACATACTGCTTCTGTGTGTAACATCATGGGAAAGTCTAAAGGAATCAGCCAAGATATCAGGAAGATAATTGTGTACTTGCACAAGTCTGGATCATCCTTGGGTACAATTTCCAGATACCTGAAGATGCCTCGTTCATCTGTACAAACAATTATATGCAAGTACAAACAAGATGGGAATGTCCAGCCATCATACCGCTCAGGAAGGAGACAGGTTCTGTTTACCAGAGATGAACGTGCTTTGGTCCGACATGTACATATCAACCCAAGAACAAAAGCAAAAGACCTTGCGAAGATGCTGACATTTGGGAAATATAAATAATTTTGGTAATCCTAATTTACCTAAAATGGGTAAGGTTTATACTGATAGTGAGAAAAACATGTATATGTGTCTTTTTATATAGTGTATGTAGACTTCTGGTTTCAACTGTATATTAATCTCTATAAGCACCAAATACTGTAATGTTTGTT
Organism: Phyllomedusa bahiana; assembly: GCA_025379985.1. Lineage (NCBI taxonomy): Eukaryota > Metazoa > Chordata > Amphibia > Anura > Hylidae > Phyllomedusa > Phyllomedusa bahiana. Next base: position 15,045 of record JAODAL010042725.1, read on the forward strand.
TAAAGTAACTATCCAGTCATGCATTTTCAATGATACATAAGTCAGTACCTATACATACTGCTTACCTGATATGTATTTTCTTCTTGCTTGATTTTAGCTACTTTTCAGCACCACTCTCTCAGGGTGGACTTTTGATCTGTGACTACTGTTCAGCTACAAGGGTAACAGTGTGTCGGAGGTACTCTACAACACACCCCCTCTCTAATTATTGATTCAGGCTGCTGCTCTTTCCCATCTCCTTTGCCCTTTGATTGGCAGTTAGATATAAATAAAGTCTCAATGAAGTAAACAAGGCTTGATTTCCATTCTAACTATAACTAAACCATCAGTGTGGAAAAGGAGATTATCAGGTAACCGCTACACATATACTACTGAAGTAGGGAAAGAAGCCTTGGATTCTGAAGGAATGTTTAACTGTCTCGGCATGTTAAGGATATTAAGGATTTCCTTATTCTTTGTCTCTTTTTGTACTTAAAATGTTGAACTTTCCTCTACTTACCTTATCATTTACATTGATGATTAGTGCAGCAATCATTCACTAAGCTGTGATTGTAGAGCCATTCTTACAGCCATTGATTTATCCTATGGTGTATTGAAAATTTTAGTATAGATAGCTAATGGTCTAATACTCTACTAATAAATCATATAGTGCAATATAAAGCTGTAATAAAGAATATCAAGAAAATAAACTGAGGACCAACTTTGTTGATTCCAAAACCACTATCTCTACAGTGAACATGTATGTATCACTTGATACCTTAGTTTTCTTGTAAATGAAGAATAAGCTAACAGAAAAATCACATAATTTTGAGCACAGGTTTCTTTAATATGTTTCTACAAGAAAGTAAAAGTGTCACAATTTGTCATAAACCAAGTATAAACTGATGATTAAAAGGCCTATCGTATTTGGCAATTGCATATGCAAGACATGTTCACTCACCAATTGCAATGAGTGCCTTCTTATGATAGATACCTCATAACAAGGCAAACCTTATACATACAATCTCTTCCTGCAAACCACAGAGATCAACTCTAAGGATCACAATTTAATGTAATCTATTCTAAGGAGGTTTTCCAGGATCCAATAGTAATGGCCTATTCTGAGAAAAGGCCATCGATATCAGATTGGTGGGGAGCTGACTTTTTGCACCCCTCCCCAATCAGCTGTTTGAAAGGGCTGCTGTTATCAAATTAATGCAGAAAATTCTTTACTGTTCACACTGCTCTGCATATCCCTGTACATTTAGTACTAGCTGTGCAGAGTATGGAAGCATCGGCTTATTCACTTGAATGGGACAATGTTGCAATACAGTGTAAAGCCACTACTATATTTTTTTCCATGCCACTTGCTCAAGTGCCGCAGCCCCTTGAAACAGTTGAGGGTCCCAAGGGTCAACATTCAACCAATCTAATATTGTTAGCTTTAAGCCTCCCTGTAAGCTAAGCATAGACACTAGATAAAATATTAGTGGATCACAACTATTCCTAATGTGTATTAGGCTTTCCTGACTGTTCAGTAAAAGAAGAATAGCCGACATTGTTTATCACAGCATTTGACACAAAATAATATGGCTCTATACAAGTATACCCAACCAATCCAAGCACTTTGGCAGATGTCTATCTTCAGAGCAGTAGACGTCTCCTATTTATCGTATATTGCCTAAAAGTATAGAAGTTCTATAACCATTTACAGCACAGGAGGTCTAAAGTAAGATTGTGTATTTTACAATCACCTAATGAGTAATCATTGGGCCACACTGAAAAATTTAGCTTCATTCTGCCATGAACCTTTAGTAGTTTAAGACATATAGGGGTTTAGAGTATAATGACTAGTGTTGAGCCTCGGATTTGGGTAGGGCTGGTTCGTCTAGACTTGAATTATACAAACAAGCAGCAGCCATTTTCAGACAAGTAAAAGTATGTGTATCATTCACTGAGCGATACACTTCTTTTTTCCAGTCTGGAAACAGACTGGCGATTTGCTGCTCGCTTTTCCCATGATCACTGGCAAAATTCGGGTTCAGTCAAAGATAAGTTCAGTGCTGAATCAGCTTTGTTTCCTAGTCGTAAATTCTGCACTTGTAAGTGTGAAGGTCAGACGAGGAAATGACGTTGAATTTCCAAAGCAGATTTTCTGCCTTCTATACCCTAGAATGGGTGACGCGTAAAACACCTCAAATAACTGACATGTCGATTGTTTGTCGCCGCTTACAATACACACCGAAAAGTGAGCTGAACGACGATGCTGATTTTACATAGCAATCAATGTGAGCCATTTTACAGTGAATTTTGGCCCCTCCCCCCAAAAAGTGTCTAAAACATTGTGTGAACATACCCTAACTGAATCTGAGGTGCAACACTAATTATGACATTAACCGCCCTGTGAATCTTTCAGCACTCTAATCCCATTCACCTGCAGACACCAGATAATCGACTGTTTCCTCTCATTGTATCAATATGTATGGCCCTACTGGTCTCCATATCAGCTATTATTCTTGGAACCTAGCAGTTGCGTCCAAGTCAATACATAACATGAGGAAACTAGTATGAAATTTATTATGGGTTAATGGGGTGTTCCGGGATCTAACAAGGCTCATTGGTCCGTCAGTGTATGCGTAAAAATAGGAGATAAAACTCATACTCACCTCCCGGATGCTCCTGTTCAGTCCCTGCTGCCGGTACGTTCTTGGCCGCTGAAACGGTCTTCATTCATGTGACAGCCGCAGCCAATTACAGGCCACAGAGGTCACATACATGTGATGTTGTGGCTTGTGATTGGCTGCACCTGTCACGTGAACATGGCTGCTTCCAGGATGAACGGACCGGCAGCCGCGACTGAAGGAGGCCATCCGGGAGGTGAGTATGAGTCTTATCTTCTATTTTAACTCATGCCCCGAGAGAACAATGAGCATGGTTACATCTCGAAACATCCCTTTAATCAGTAAATAAATTAATAACAATGCCTAAATCAGAAAACATTTTCATGACTTTCTAACCAACCACACTAGACAATACTTCAGCTACAACTCCACTGGTGGCACTGCCAGATAATGGACCTTATTTATCAAAACTGCCTTTGTCACCCATAGCAACCAATTAGATTTTAGCTTTCACTTTTTAAACTGTTCTGGAGAAATGAAAGCTGAGCTCTGATTGGTTGCTATGGGCGACAAAGTCAGTTTTGATAAATGAGGCTCATAGTTTTTAGAAGAACTTGCTGTGTACAATTAAGAGTGTCCAGGTATATGCTCTTATTTAACTCACAAGCCTCAAATCAGGTTTCCTTGTACATAAAGTTTGATGACAGAGGTGAGTCTGTGCTTTGATGAGAGTGTGTATAATAGATAATACTCTGACATATGGGAAAACAGAACAATCTTTCCGAACATCTTAAAATATTTACAGATGTCTCTTGAGTATGAAATGAAATTCTTCAACTATTTATACCATGTAGAAACTTCAAACATGGATGTTATCAGTTTCCAGTCCAAAGCATTACACTACGGCAGTGACTTATTGAATTCAGATGAGAAGGAATTTGGCGATACACTGGAGAGACAGCGAACCTTAATGGTGAATACGGCTCAATTGTTTAATTAGATCAATGCCGATTAAAAACTTAAATGGATATTTACCAATAATAGCAATCTGCATACGAAAGCCATTTTTACTCTCTGTCAGCAGGGACTGATTACTTCTTGTCTTTTTGGGACATGTGACCAAGTATTTTAATTAGAAACGAACCTTTATTTTGTTATCTATTAGTGATATGCACGTTAAAAAAAACATATGTGTAGACATAGTTTTAAAACATAATTCTAATCTTTTTATTCTATTTACTATAACTTACCTTAAATATCAGCTCACTTTAAAGAGTACCTGCTCGAATTTTCACTATGACCTTTAAATGTAGCAGGGGCGAAATCCTCAATGGAATCTTCAGCTAAATCTGTATGTAGCGCACACTGGGATCTGCAGTGGAAAATTTCTACTGTGTCTAGACCTTCCCATACTCCCTACTGAACATACACGTCTCAAAAAATAAAAGGAACACTAAAGTACCACAACCTTGATCTCAATGAATATTCCAGTTCTTTATTCATTACATAGTGCAGTGTTTCTCAACTTCAGTCCTCAAGACCCACCAACAGGCCAAGTTTTCAGGATTTCCTCAGTATTGCACAGGTGATATAATTATTGTCCATGCATTCTGTTGGAGATCCTGACACAGGTGATATCATTATTGTCAGTGTATTCTGTGGGAGATCCTGAAAACGTGACCTGTTGGTGGGTGTTGAGGACTGGAGTTGAGAAACACTGACATAGTGGAATGCATTGAGAACAATAAAACATAAAAATGATCAATGAAAATCGAATTAATTTCCTATGAGGGTCTGGATATGGAATCATATTCAAACTCAAAGTGGAAAATCATATCTTAGGCTGATCCAACTTCAGTGGAAATGCCTCAAGACAAGGAGATTAATCTATAAACACATGCTTTTTTAAAGATGTATTGCTACATTGCAGTGTGTTGCCCTATTCTCAGTACTCCAATGGACAAAGACTAAATGGATGATTAAAACAAATAAGGCAGCTTAACTCCTTAGGTTTATTGTACACTACGTTATTTTGAACGGATGAGGGATCCGTTATCTGGTTTTGTAATGCAGGAAAAAATGCATATGTCAACACGTTCATTGACTCACATAGGTGGACGAATATGCAAAGTACATTTACATTGTGTCTGTTCTTACATTTCAATTTTAACAGATGGAAGATCCAGGACGCTACGCTTTATCAAGTTGAACAAAAACATTTACCTTACAGTATTCGTTTTGTGGCAAAGCAACCTTAAGAAGTCACATGGTTCTGCGACTAGGTGGAGTATAGCAGGATTCTGTTGTAGACTTGCTACTAAAGACCAGGGCTCGGTGGGGGAAAGCAACTATTTTGTGTCACACAGCATTTTTGAATATGTTTTTTTGGATATGTTTTCGATCCGAAAAACTTATTCAAAAGCGCTGTGTAAAACGTTTGGATGCATTTTTGTTGCAGCAGAAACGCATCCTATAGTTTTAAATAGGGTGTCTGCTGCATCAAATGGATCAAGAATTGGCATGTCAATTCTTTGAACAGATCCGAAAGACGCATTAGAAAGACGATCACTCGTCTGAACACCAAGGCTTGTTTTACATTGAAAGCAATGTAAATCACACTGCACATTGTTGGGTAAATGTTTGGGGTCCGAAACACCGATCCAAACATGCATCTAAAAAACACATCCCCTAACACAGAGGTTTTTTATGCTTATTTAGAGGCATATTTCGTGCCAAAATATGCTCCAAATTAAGCGTCAAACCATGTTCAAGTACAGCTCCTATTAAGTGCAGTGTAAAATCATTGTCTTTCAGATACTAGTATTGTTCACCCCGGAAAAGAATTGACATGTCAATTTTTTACTGTATTTATGTGCTGTAAAATTGAAAAGTATATGATTCAGAAATCTGTCATGGGCCAGTCTGTGTCATTTTTTCGTTAAAATTCCATGCTTGCAGTATACCATGCTTGCTATATTCCATGCTTGCAGGGAACCATAAAAAAAAATCAGTCAGCTAATATGATTAATGAGAGTTGTCATCAAATGCTCTTTTTCTAGTTTAACTGTATTTTATTAAATATTCATTCAAGTGTCAACATAATAACACATAACATGCACATTACATAGTATATAACTACCTAGAATTTATACCTCAATGTATAATCATCACCTATTAACTACAGCAAATATATTCAGCACTATTACGAACTGATGCAGTTAATCATACATATTAAGAAAAACGATATACGAACTGTGCATTCGAAGAACTAGACAAGATACAGAAGGGAAAAACAGTTACTCAAGGAAGTAGATCCGCAGTGTAGGATTATGTAGCAAGTATACCGCGTCAGAATTCTTGGAGAGTACAATAGTCCTCCCAGACCTTCCAAATCGCGTCAAAGGACTCCAACTCATCATTTTTAAGGGCTGTGAGATATTCCATATCCCTAATTTCCTTGATACGTGAACACAAAGCCTCTTCAGAGGGGGGAAGAGCCTGTTTCCAGTGTCTAGCAATCAAACATTTGGTCGCAGTTACAATATATAGAAATAATCTACCCCGTCTATGACCCAAGGAAGGGAAAGCAACATTCAAAATATAGTTTTGGGGCGTGAGAGGGACCCAAACCTGAAGAACCTCAAAAACTAACGATTGAACCTGCCTCCAAAAAGGAGCTATCTTGGTGCAAGCCCAAAAGACATGTGGAACATCGGCTCCGGATTCCCCACACCTCCAACACACATCCGGGAGAGAAGGATTCAACCTGTGCAAGAGAGCAGGCATGTGATACCAGTACATTAATAACTTAAATTGATTTTCTTTATTCTGTATAGAGACTGAGGACCTAGAGGCCTGAAGCCAAATGCTTTGCCATTCCCCCAGCGACAAGGACAGTCCCAAGAACCTTTCTCACTTGGACATATATGCGTGCGGTGCCGGCGACTCCTGGCTGGGAGATATCAGTATTTGATATATAGCCGAAATCAGCCCCCTAGTAGAGGTACCTGCTCGGCAAATCTGTTCAAAAGAAGAGGGTTTGGAGACCTCTTCCACTCCCAGCACCGAGCCCATATAGTGTTTAATCTGTAGATATGAAAAGAGACCTGAGGATGGTAACCCAAACTGAGCTTGTAGCTCCTGAAAGGGTTTAATTTTTAAAGTATGTGAATCCACTATGTCCGCAAAGCGAAACAGTTGATTCTGATACCACGGTCGCCATCGTTCGTCCATCCGACCCCCACCTAACTGTGGATGAAACAAGAAGGATGTCGTGGAGGACGCCTTAGAGCACAACCCGAACTTATCCTAGCATTTCTGCCAAATAGCTCTCGTCAGGGACATGGAGTGCAACAATGGGGCTTCTATTTTAGTTTTAGTAGTTGCCCAGAGTAATGAATTTGGGTGTACAGGCGCCATCCATAGTTTCTCAAGCTCCATCATCTGGTATATGCATATAACTGTGACCAAGCAGGAATGACCCTCAGCTGCGCCGCCCAATAATACTTAGCAACGTCTGGTACCGAGAGCCCACCATTCTTTTTCCCCGTCAGCAACACACTTCTAGAAATCCTATGCCTCCTACGAGCCCATATGAAATGGATAAAGTCTGCTTGCAAAGATCTCAGGGTTGCTAATGGTACTGGGATTGGGAGCGTCTCAAACAGGTACATTAATTTTGGTAAAACCGACATCTTAATGGCTGCGATACGGCCGAATAGAGATAAAGCCAATTTATTCCACCGATCTAGTAACTGTTTTATCTCTGTGATTAATTTTGGAAAATTATGCTTATACAGGGAGGAGTATTCTGAGGCCAAGAAAATCCCCAGGTACTTGAGTGCATCTTTCTTCCAACGATAGTTATAATTTACCTTGTGATGATCAACCAAGGCTCCTGGGATGTTAATAGGCAATGCTTCTGTTTTTGCCGTGATTATTTTATAACCCGTAGGGTACCAAATCTATCTAAAAGGGAGTGGAGGTTAGGTAAAGTCGTAATGGGTTCAGTGAGCATTAACAATACATCATCCGCGTATAGCGAAATTTTAAATTCTCTTCCTTCTACCGAGACCCCTTCAATATCTGACGCTCACCTAACCGCCGCAGCTAAGGGCTCAATACAGAGGGCACACAAAAGTGGAGGAAGAGGGCAGCCCTGTCTAGTTCCATTACTAATAGTTATTCTGGATGATAAAGCGTGGGGTAGTCTAATGGAAGCCGACGGTTTAGAGTAGAGCCCCTGGAGCGCGGTGATAAAGAGACCTCTGATCCCATAAGCCCCGTAAAGTATGGAACATGAAGGACCAGTTTAAGCGATCAAATACCTTTTCTGCGTCAAGGCTTAACAAGAGCATGGAATCCCCCCTCCTATTCACAATGTCAATAAGATCAATGGCTCTTCTGGTGTTGTCCCCCCCTGCTGGCATGGGATGAACCCCACCTGATCCTTATGAACCAATTGTGGCATGTAAGTAGATAGTCTATTTTCCAAAATTTTTGTAAAAATTTTCATGTCTGCATTCAATAATGCAATGGGTCTATAACTACCGCACTCCAGAGGAACCCCCCCGGTTTTGGAATTAAAGTGATATACGAGTGCAACATCGACTCGGGAGTTGTGGCGCCCTGTAAAAAAGAATTATACAACATCATCAAATTTGGGAGTAGCTGAGGTTGAAAAATCTGATAGTAAAGATAAGTAAGCCCATCCGGACCCGGTGCTTTCCCAGAGGAGAGGTTCCTGATAGCATCTAAAATTTCTTCCTCCGTTATCATTGCATTCAGAGAATCTACAGCCTCTGGTGAAAGATGTGGCAGACCACATTCAAATGCTCTTTTTCTATGTGCTTGGACCATTCTTTATAATTTTTTTCCATTGACATAGCTCTTCTTTGTGGGACAAGTTTTATTATTATGAGGGTATTATTTAATGCACCATTTAAGATATTAGGAAACCAAAAACATTCTTTGTAGGGTGCAACAGGAAAAAAATGAAGGCTGAATAGTGTACAATAATTCTGCCACAATAGAAAGGATGAGAAGACAGGTCTGGGCTTTTTTAGGTCCCTGGCTACCATTGCAAGCAGTCATTACCCTGTGAATGCACCATGGCCTAATGCGAGGTAGATTGGGCACTCCCTTCTATATAACTACCTAGATGCTGCAGTCAAGTCGAACAGACAGTACTGGAGTTATCTTTGGTCATGGCTGCTGAAGGCTGTAACTAGCAGCCAGCACTCACCATGTATTGAGCTCAGATACTGTCTTCCCAACATTATGATATACAGCACAGGTGTCAAACTGCAGGCCCTCCAGCTGTTGGGAAACTACAACTCCCATCAAGTATTTGTATAATCTATAACAGTGGGCATGATGGGAGTTGTAGTTTCGCAACAGCTGGAGGGCCGGCAGCTTGACACCCCAGATATACAGTATAGGTCTACACTATAGGTAGTGACAGTATAGGTCTTTACATCACCTGAGCTTTCAAAATGGCTGCACGTTACTAAGTTTTATTACATCATTGCTCTGCAGCAATCGGCTGACGCTGCACCTCACAGAATTCCTGCTCTGCAGCAATTGGCTGAAGCTGTACGTCACAGACTTCACGCTCTATAGTGATTGGCTGAAGCTGTTCCTCACAGACTTCTTACACTGCAGAGATTGGCTGAAGATGCACCTCACAGACTTCCTGCTCTGCAGCAATTGACTGAAGCTGCACCTCACAGACTTCATGCTCTGCAATTGGCTAAACCTTTACATCACAGACATCACTCTGCAGAGATTGGCTGAAGCTGCACCTCACAGACCACCTGCTCTGCAGAGATTGGTTGAAGCTGTACCTCACAGATGTCCTGCACTGCAGCAATTGACTGAACCTGCCTTCACAAACATCCTGCTCTGCAGAAATTGGCTGAAGATGCACCTCACAGACCTCCTGCTCTGCAGAGATTAGCTGAAGCTGTACCTCACAGGCTTCCTGCTTTGCAGAGATTGGCTGAAGCTGTACCTCACAGATTTCCTGCTCTGCAGAGATTGGCTGAAGCTGTACCTCACAGCTTTCCTTTGGTGTCTACACCCTGCATTCACCATGCACAAAATAGATGTGCTAATACCTTGAAGGAGATCACTGCGCATGCTTATTAATAAGGTGTCTGTCTCTCTGTAACCCACTTAGACTATAGAATTAAGCAACGTTCACCACATAATAGCATCTGATTGGCCTGCCATCTCACCTAACATTCAACTCTTTGTGATTTATCAAAGACGCCAGTTCTGGCTTGGGTAACCCTTTTGGAACAATTCGTTCCAAAAAAACTGTAGCAAAATGTTCCTATAAGTATATAATGTAATGCACCATCGATTGCCAATCACATAACAGTATCAGATGCTGTTGAAAGGAGCCATCATACATTTACAACATCTGACATTAGACAGAAATGCTAGTGACTTATTCCTAACATTGAAGTTAGCATGTTCTGAAAGCATATGGACGTTTCATGCTGCAGCGAGTTAAAACAACTATATGTCACTTCCTAATCCTATTCTTCTTAGATTCTGGATTTTATCCAAGCAGACTGTCATTCTAGAGCCACACTCTTGTGAGGCTATACACACTACAAGTAATCCTGCAAGATCAAGCTAAAGTACATCACAGAGGAGCTTTGGGATTAGTATAGTTTAAACATGCGTCTGTAGCCACTTAACCTCTGGAAATACCAACATTTTCTATAATAATAGGGCAAACCATAAAGGTACATCTGCAAAGCTTGTATTTATGCTACAGATATCAATCAGGAAGCTTCTACCATTGATGAAAATACAGGGTTGGACCAGGAAAATGAAGCATTTCTTTCCTTTTAAAGTCTCATCTTCATTCATGAGTTCATAAATATTGTTTTAAACTGCAAACACTTCATATAAAAGCCACTTAAGAGTGCTTGAATAATGTAAAAAAAATCTAATGCTTTACTCAGGACCAGGACTATAGAAGAAACAAAGTTGCAGACTGCACCGCATCACTTGACCATCTAGGCCAGTCTATCTATGATAGCCTTCTGCTTAAGGGGTCGTCTATATGGCATGGTTTTACAGTAGGATTTTCACACTGATATCGGATTTTGAAACCAGTGAAAATCCGACTGTCAACCAACCCCATAGACCTCAATAGAAAATCCGAACTGTAGTCTACACAGCTCAGATTTTCTGAGGTTGCATTTTAAAGCTGACAGCTTTGCAAAAAAATTTAAACATGTACATTCTTCCATCAGATTTATGGTGGAAAATGTACTGTTCAATGTTATATGGGCCAGCTGAATCCAAAATGCGATCGCAAAATCCGCCCAGAGAAAGCCGAACACCGATTGTAAAATACCGTCAGAGATGAGGGTGTCCTTATTCTTGTTCATTCCTTTGTCTTATCCGTAATACATTCTTACCTGAGTCACCATCCACATCAATTTCCATATGCTATTAGTTCTATTCAGGTGAATTACAATTTCTTAGTGTAGAGAGTGATTTGGGACCTGCAGAATGGAAAGGTCACAATACTTCTTCTAATGTTGTAGAAAAGAAGGCCTAAGTTAGTTATCTCTCCAATGACATTTATCATCTATCCACAGCAGAACAAGAGGCTTGAATTCCCCATTTCAAAGAAATAGTTTCATGTGTGCACCGCCACTCCATTCACTGTCAATACAGTTGTCAGAAATAGTCAAATATATCCGTCCTTGGCCAAGATGTACTCACACACCAGGCTTGGGGACATACATTAGGTAACAATAATTTCCCTTTTCTTAACGTGTTTCCAGTCTCTTCCAATTAAGGAATCCCCATTCCTTTTTACATACTCATTCAAAGATGATATTGACAACAAAGAGCATTAAAAGCAATCTTTACTTGTTTCAAAAATTATAAAACTAGCTCATAGTGCATCTCCTCTAGCTCATCTCCTCTACAGTGTTCTACCTATGAACTGACTTACGGACTTTTCCTTATCAAGGATGGGCGTGTTTCCATTGACCTAAAAGGCTGAATAATATGCGGTAAGCCGTGATAGCTATGTAATGTTTTATAAATTTTTGAAACAAGTAAAGATTGCTTTTAATGCTCTTTGTTGCCAATAATATCTTTGAATGACATTCATTAGGTCCACATCTGCCATAAACACCTATAGGCAGCTTGTCATTATGTCATGGGGTAGGAGGGGAACAATCAGGTGACAGAGGGGGGACCCTGTCTATTAGTAGCTGACTGGTGGAAGCTGACAGGCAAGAAGTAGACAAAGTCAGTCAGTTCAAGGGACAAAAACCAGAAAGTCAGAAAATGCATCTAGAACCAGTGAAAGTTGGGTCATGATTGAGAATCAGTAATCAAAAGGTCAAAGACAATCCAAGATCAGTTCCAGGAAATCAAATAAGGGGGAAGCAAAACGATAGTCAAACAAGCCAGGTGAAACACAGAAACTATATAAGAACAGCACACCAGACAGAAAAAAGGCACAAAAACTGGCCCAGAAGAAGTGGACATAACTGGTATAAATAATTTTATCTCATTGATTAGTGATTAGTCTGCTGATCAAGCTTCCTGTGGATTGTCTGCTGAGCACTCTCCTGCTAAGGCTGGAAGGGTCCATGGTGGACCTCTGCTGCCTGATTCTTCCACCAGCACACTGGTGGTCAGAAGCAACAGGAGCACGGCTACATCTTAACTGTCTCCTCCTGTCAACAAGAAGGCGAAGAGAATTATCCATAAGGGACTAGGGAACTGTCAGTAATAATTGTAGAGTGCATGCACCAGGCAGACAGAGCAGGAAGCCTGTGAGATGTAGCTCCAGTCAATGGAAGCAATGTCAAGAAGGGGGCATTGTTTGGGAACTTCTCTCTTACTCTCAGTCCATCCTGTGGTATTCAATATCTATAGAACACATAGCACATTGGAAACTTGCATATGAGGGATCACAGTGCGCAAATAACAGCCCTGGTATATTTCATGACACTAATTGATCAATTTCACTATTTCTGAAACTTTGCCTGGAATTTAATGTGTATATGCAAGAAGTTATAACGTGTTGGTGATGAAATGATATTAGTCTGTAATATTTTATATAACATAAGAAAGTACATTTGTTTATTTCTAAGAAAGAATCTATCTGTATAAACTGATACATCTTTATAACATTCCAACCTTGCGAATATGTTACATAAAAGTCTTTTTATTCTCAGATTTCTCTATCTCTTTGAGTATGTTGACTTCTTTATCTGTAGGGTCGCACATAAATGAGACGGGATTAATGCTTCATTAGAAGAATAAGTGGCTCACACCAGGCGATAACACACTGTCATTTTTTATGTCATCTAAATGTCACCTAATCTGAAACTGAAATGATGTGTTAAGTGTGAAGCAAAGGTTATTACATACGTAAGTCACTTCCAGGGTGTCTTAGGAATGCTATATTACGCTCGTTTATACAATTGTTACTAAGGATTAGCAAGTTTTCTAACATTACAAATATGGCTATAATATGTGGGGTTGTAACCTTGAATCTGTTGCTGTCCACCCCTAGACAATATGTTGTTTTTCTAGAATATGTTTACTCCTATTCAGATCGTATAGTTTGTGACCACATATTTATGATTTCTTCTTGCTAATCATCCACTATCTAGACCAGAAACATAATTATATTTACCAAATTACCGAGTCTTGCAAAAAACAAAAGTCTAAGGGCTTGTCCCCATGGCAGGTGTTTCAGATGGTTTTATAGACTGTTTTCGGATTTGAAAGCCTTCTGTAAAACGACTGTCAACCATCCTGATAGACTTTAATAGAAAATCCGTTCAACAGTCCCCACTGAACGGATTTTTCTCACCGCTATTGTTTCTAAAAACTTAGAACATGTTCATTCTTCCACCCGTTTTTTGAGCTGAACATGAACATGTCAGTGGTTGAGGGGGATAGGTGAATCCGCAAACCACAGACAGAACCATCCTCCCAAACCACGGAGACAATGTCAAAATACCGTTCGGATTCTTTAATCAGAATCTGTCCGGTATTTGCTTACTGCCGTGTGGACGCAGCTTAAATAATAGAAAGAAACCTTCACCAAGAACTGCAACATGGAAGTATATATATATATATATATATATATATATGCCAGATTATCTTTTTTTTTCTCATTTTCAATGTCACTAGCTAACTAGTAAGAATCGATCTTGAAATCAGTTTTTAAACTGACCACTGAGCCTCACCATTTGGCTGACACTTCCTGTTCTGTAGAGATCACTTCTTAGCAGTCTCCCCATTATCACCACAGGAAGGATTATAATGACATGTATCACCTCTGTTATAAAGCTGGAAGAGAAGATCCACCATTCTTAATAGGTGATGGTCACAGCGCACTTCCTCCTCCCTGGACAGTAACCTCTACACAGATCAGAAAGGATGCGTAGAAAACTCTCCCATAGAAATTCATTACCTTCTTAAAACACTAGTTTATTATCTCCATGTGGGTGCCGTAAACCCTATAGCTGCTGTTATTCAGTTATTTAGACTAGCTTCCTGCCCCCACAATTCATGTAAAAAAATAATAAAAAAATACAAACAGAAAAAAAAGAAGAAGTTAGGAAGGTAAACAATATTTCATTATCTGTTTAATAAAAAATATATATATATATATGATACATTCCCTGATCCAACTTCCCCATCTTACCATAATCGGGGTTGCTAGTTTTTACTGTACAGAATAGTGCAGAACACTGGTTTATTTTATATAGACGTATCCAGTCCTAACAAAGAATACCCTGCTCTATATGCTTTTCTAATACTAGAGTCTACTACAGATGGATGCCTCTAATTAGCATATTTTAAACGTATACATTTGTGGTTTCTGTCCCAATAGACACGTCAGAAGCACACTGCAAGATGTGATGTTAATCAGTGGCATTTCTGGCAAATTTTTTAGATTACTTTTCTCCAGTCCCCAATAAAGTAGAAAACAAGCTGGAGTATTATTGCAATATCACTACATATTTATATATTACCAATATTGCTACATAATGCTATATAATGTTACTATCATAATGTTGCTATATATTTGCTTTCCATCAATGAAGAACATTTTTCTTGTCCGTCTAGTAATTTTTGGCTTTATCATTTTTTCAGTGTACACCAAAAATGTATTTTTTCCTCAATTATCCCTGGATCGAACTTTTATATCAGACAGTTCTCTGCGTATGTATTTATACAGCTTTCAGTACTGTGGCTACAAAGGCAGCCAGGCTATGTAATGACACATTCAACACCATGGTCCTATTGTATACACATCTATCAAATAACAGTTAGGTTATGCAAGATGAAAGGTGTTAGTGTATACACTTTTTTTATAATAAAGACAGTGTCATGCATTTTCTATTGTGTCTAAGAAGAGAGGAGGCAGAAACTCCTTTCTTACCACGTAGCTAATACCTGTACAGGACTAAAGGAATAAAGGTTATGGAAAAGGCAGGGATGGGGAAACAAAAGCTGGGTGGCAAAGACAATCATCCTAATGGGGTGCCCAGTTCGGTCTTTTCTATGCTGCACCTTGCCATTGCCACTGTGCAAAATCACAAAAAGTTCAACCAAAACTAATTTCCTAACTCTTAGCTGGAGTTCTCCTTTTAAGTGTATAAAACTTAACTATGTAGAAAATGTCAATATTTTTCTAATTTATTTTTTCTCTTGTTTTTCCACTTTTAGGAAATTCATTCCACATTTAAAACATTTGTTCCTTTCTCTCTGAAAACAAAAGCTGTCTGGCACGTTGTGGAGATAACTGAATTATCTGCCTATGGGAAAATAACTGCCATCCGTGCTGAAGGATGGATGCAGAATATGATGTTGATCTACGATGTGTATGAAATAAAGCAAGGTGGAAACACTAAATTCAACTCTCAGAAAGCACAATAGAGACATCAGGAAACAATATGAATTACTTAACGTCTCTTTGAGATGTACATTTCCTCGCTTTGAAGCATTGGCAAGCAGTCCTGTGCATTTACTACGAGCAATGGCATGTAATCTGGAAGAAATCCCAGGTCTTCATATCCACACTTAAAATCTCAATTTTTTGATAGGTCTTTCATAGTGGGATTCTGAGCAGGTTTTCTCATTCCACATCTCATTAAACTACTGTCTTCTAATATCATATATCTTGGCTGTAAAAATCAATACACCAATAGGTTTGAGGTGTTGGCATACATATGATTTTTCAACATATGTACAGGCTAATGTTTTATTTAGATAACATACATAACCACATCATCTGCTTGTATTAATTATGCTTCATATTACTCTGGCTGGTGGCATAGATAATCTTTTATGTTTTTCATTATCTCAGAACGGCAATGTCCTTTATAAAGGAGTGGTATTGAAAATAATCCTTACTCATTGGTACCGTACATGGCATCTACATTTATAACTAAACTCCACTTTTTTACAATTACAATAGACACATGCAGTAATTTTATCACTCTCTCACCTATTGTGCTGCTGGCTGCATAGTGTAGTTTATTGCCAACTGACCTCCATAATCAATGGTAAGACTGTCAGTGACTCTCAATAACGAAAGAACGAAAGTTCCCATAATGCTAGTGTAGTTTATTGCCAAACTGACCTCCATAATCAATGGTAAGACTGTCAGTGACTCTCAATAAAGAAAGTTCCAATAATGCCTTGTGATATGCAGATGCTTCGTGGAGTGCAAAAATGCAATTTCAAATCTCCACACACCTATATTGGTGCTCTCCCCAAGGAGAGAACTTCCCTTTCTGAGCCACTTATTGCCTCCCACTCAGTCAAGCCAGCATCGCTCTGCTCTGTACTGACGAGGGGCAAAATCCCGAAACGGCTGTATACAGATGGGTGATGCTGGCTTGGCTAAATATCCCTTTTTGCTTTCCAAAGACCCATAATGCCGTGTGATATGCAGATGCTTCGTGGAGTGCAAAAAGGCAATTTCGAATCGCCACACGCCTATATAGATCTTCGCTTTCTAAAGAAAGTTCAGTAAGAGCATTCTATCACTTTAGGTTATGAAGCTGCACTTTCTGGTAGATGATTGTGAGGGTCGGGGCACAGAAAATTAGGATGTGAGGGAGTTGCAAGAGGAGGAATTGAGTAAACATAAGTTTGAGTGAGGCAGAGGATAACGTATTGCAAATGGTTGATAGGATGAAGGCAAAGAAAAGTTTTCTGGGGTGAAAAACAGTGTCCTATTAGCTAAATGGGCAAATTAAAATTTGTTGATTGGAGGGGGAATTGGGTTGCTGAAGATTTCAGAATGTAATGCTTAAGCTGGCAATATACACAGTCTAGCCAGATGATTAGGACCACTTCCTATTTTCTACATTGGCAGAGCGTAGCTCACGAAGGAATTCACATATTGTGAGCTGTCATGAGAAAAAAGGGAGAATTTTTCAGCGTTGTAGAAAGGGAATAATCATTGGTTTTCAGGCCTAGGGTGGCAGCATTTCTGAAACTAGTTTATGAACTATTTGCATGCTGCTGTGGTGAAAATGTATTGTGGGAGACAATTGGCACTATTGCAAATAAGCGAAGTGGAAACTGCAGAGCACCATTGATGTGAGAGGTGAACGTTGGCTATGAAGGTGCATGAAGGTAAACCAACATGCCATAGTGGAGCAGCTCTCTGCTAAAATGAAGAAGGGGCTACCAGATTTGTGTTGATAACAGTTTAGTGAATCCTACGACGCATGGGACTCTGAAGCAGACGGACCTCTGCTGATTGGCAAAGAGATGCCTTCTGCAATATGTACCATTTTCTTCATCAGAAGGATGGACATTAGTGTGTCAAGCTAGAATCACTTCACAATTATTGCTGGAAGAACACAAACTGGTGGTGGCAGCATTATGGGGAATATTTTTAACATTCTCTGGGCCCACTCATCTATATGGAAGACATTTTTAACTAATTTGAGTATGAATTTGTCCTTGCAGATCACATACACCCATACATCTGTATTGTTTTCCTTTAGGGTATGTTCACACGGCGTAATTGCGACGCGTACAGTACGCGCCGCAATACGCCAGGTGATTTGGGAGTTGCGGTGATCAGCGAAAGTGCGCCAAGTAATTGACATGTCACTTATTTCCCCGCGCGTACAATACGATCGTATTGTATGAGCGGGGAGAGGAGGCGTAATCCATAGTTCTCTATGAGAGATATGGATTACCGTAATTATGGGGCGCATTTTACCGTGTATTAAGGACAGTACAACGCGAAATACGCGGCGAAATGCGCTCCATTGTTTATACAATGCAGAAGGGTGTACAGGTGATTGAGCCCCCAAGTGGTCAAGTACTCTAAGGAAATAAATGTGAAAAATAGAAAAGCATATTAAAAAAAAAAAACACCCTGCTTTTGCCATTTTACAAATAAAAAGTTACACATAATTGGTATCTATGCGTTCGTAAAAGTCCGATCTATTAAAATAACACCATTTATCCTGCACGCAGAAAACCATAGATCTCTGTTTAACAATTTCTTGTCACTGATTTACCTATTTGATATTGCTGGCCTATTCTGACGATTGTTTGTGAATTATATTTCTTTCAATAGTTTGCACAAAAGATTTATTTCCTGATGAGCCCGTTTTATTAATGGGGAAACACGTAGGAATGTTTATTTATTTTGTGCATATTTATAATTATTTGGGCTTTTTTCAGATTTATTAATCTGGAGTTAATGGTATTTATGGGTGTTTGTCAGTTGATACATGAAAGCGATTTTTTGTCTCCTATTTGCTAATAGTCATCTACCTGTGTCAGTTGGTATATGTATTAAGTATAATATATATCTGTAATATATAGCTCCACTTAATTATATTTTAGCTACTTGACCTGAATTGAATAGGGTTGGTATGTAAGGGACAGGCTCCAGTTTAGGATTGCCCTAATTGGAGCGGTTACTCGGATATAGGTAGGAGGAGTTATTTTCTTTTAGTAGAGTTAATGTAGGATAAATGTAGTTTCTTTTAATTTTATCTTATAAAAGCATTTTTTTATACATAAGGTTTTTTTGCAGGTTTTTTTTTTTATTTATAATGTTTTGAGAAACCTATGTTTTTGTTCTGTTGTGTGGTTTATCCAGTCCATGTAATTTGAAAATTGGATTCTTTGTGTCCTTTTTTCACTATACCATTGCCATAGACATCCATACTCTCATTTTTGGATGTATAGTAAACATTTCACAAAAGCTAGTAGAGGTGTCATGCTATAAAGAAAATATTATAATGTTTAATATATATGTTAATATGTTTTCATCAGAGTATGACAGCAACATTTTAGCAGATTTAATAAAACTAGTTTCAGTAATATTTCTTTTGATCACAACTCATTGTCTGATAAATTTCAGACCACTAAAATAGTTCAAGCCAGCAAGCTCATAAGCAAAGAAAACAGAGCCTCAGAGACTACATATTGAATAGTTGGATGGAAGCCAACATAGGGGGATAAAGAAAGGTTACATGGAGAGAAACATTTTAAATAAATTTTCAAGGGTTTTTGTGATTGTTCTTAATTGAGAGAGGACTTATATTTCTTTCAGAATATTGCACTCATTTTTGTAGTATTAAATCCTGCCGAAAAAACCTTTTTAAAAAGGCAAGGCTATAAAATGAAACATAACATGTTCCATAGCAATCATCATCTGAACATGGAAGCAAGGAAATCCACCAGAAATATTTCCGAGTTACAACTACTACCCCAGCATTCTACAGAAATTATTTAAATTCATATTTGTATATCTGTCATATTTCCAATATCAACAGCAGTTAGAATGGTATTGATTAAATTATATTGCTACTTTACTTATTTTT
>JAODAL010042726.1:0-34521 GCA_025379985.1 Phyllomedusa bahiana
GGGGTCACGTCCGGTATATTGACATTTAATTTTAATCACGGTCAACATGTTATAGTGAACCCAAACATTTTTTTTCTTGCCTGAGCTGTATGCACCTGTTTTTTGCGGGATATTTACATTTGTATTTCTTTCATTTTTTCGGGGAAAAAAATTTCAATCGCTTTAAATCCGTTTTTGGGAAAGGCACAGTAAGAAAAATATGCAATCCTAGTAGTTTTTTTTATTTTTTAAACATAAATCACGGCAGTATCCTACAAGATAGTTTTTTTTGGTGGAGACGTTTAAAGCGATACCCAATTTACATAGTGTTTTTATGTAACCTTTTTTTTTTTTTTAAATTTTTATTGTGTAAAACAATTTTATGCATCTTGTCTTCTGAGAGCCAAAATTTCCCTTTATTTATCCATAAAAGTCATAAGGGTTTTTTGTTTTTGCGGGTGAACTGACATTTTAAATTTGGCACCATTTTGGTTTTTTTTATATGATTTATTTTGTTCACCCACCCCCTAAAAGGGGAATAATTTTATGGGCCGGGGTGAACAAAAAATGAAATTGTGGCTTTTTTTTTTTTTTTTTAGGTTTACCCTGGGGGTTAATTGACATGACATTTTTAAGGGAGGGGTCGTTAGCAGTGGCATACCAAATATGTAAAATTAAATTTATTTTTGATTTTTTTGGATGATTGATTTTTGCCTTTTCCCCATGGGAATTTTGTATCAGGACCCTTTGACGTTTTACAAGGCAACCAGTACACACTTTGCTGCGTATACGGGTCTCCATGGTACTGTCAATCCCCCCTCCCACAATCTTTGGGGCATGGGACATCCCCAGACGGGGTGCTGGGGTAACGGGACAAGTAGCGCACAGAGGCCCTTTAACTTTTTCGCGGGGGCAGGAGAAGATCACTCCCCCTGCCGTCCCTTTCGCTACGCAACTTTAATAGGTCCGATAGCAAAGGGGTTAATACCCGCAGCCAGAACTCCCCCGGGCCCACAGGGGATGCGGCATGTCCCAGGGTAATATACGCTCTCCCTGCCCCCCCGTTTGCAAGGTCCCTGTAGCTCGAAGATCACCAAAGTACCCTTTTTCAAGTTGCAGAAACCCTCCCCCGACCTTGATGTTGGGTACGTCAAATTCAGTAAGGGTTAAAGTTATTGAGTTGAAAATAACAGTGTGTATTGGGATTAAAAATGCTATCGTTTGTTTTTAGAGGTGGGTTTAATAAATTCCTACTCTAAATGGCCCCCGGGTTAGGGTGTGCCCCCAAGGCCAGTCTGGGTCCACTTTTACCGTGTATTTACTACATACATAAGCATGTATGTAGTGAATCTATTGAAGATGTTTGAAAGTGAAAGCAGACGGCCACTAAATTTTTTGGGCCCCATCCCCTTGGCAAATAGATTCAATGGGGAAAAATGAAAGGTTTGATTTGGGTGGGAAAATTCGGGCATCATATCTCTAGGAGGTGAAAATTTGGGGAATCGCTTTTTTAAAAAGATCTGGGCTTTCTTGTTCATAGACACAAACAGCATGCGTTCTTCGCTGCCTCTAAGGCCAGCAGTAATTGGGGTGTTTTAAACCCCCTTAACACCCTTAGATACCTCTCCAGGGTGTTTGGGGTTAACGCCCCTTGGACAAAAAAAAAAAATGGATACCCGGGGAATCGGCGAACCTAAAGCAATTTCGCGCGTTCGGGCGGGGGTCGTGTATATTACAGCTGAATCCCCAGCGTTGGCCCCGCCCCCCGGTCACCCCGGGGGGGGGGAGGTTAACCCCTTAAATTATCGTGACGATCGGGTCCAATAAAAAGGGGAGAGCAGGAGGGATTGCTCCCCCTTCCCCCTTTCGGCGGCAGCAGCGCACGGATGGGGCATCCTGCAGCTCCTCCCTCTGACAACGCACGGGGGGCAAAAATGCTTCCGGTTTCTGTGACGCACATCCCCGGGCCGGCCCTGGGGGCAGGGCCCCGGCATCGTGACTACAGTTTCTGGAACCAGTATAGAAAACTTGCCTGTTTCCCCTTTTGAATGAGGAAAAAATCTCTTTCCCCAAAAAGTAAAATAAAAATGTGAAAAGTAAAAAAAAGTAAAAAAAGTGAAAAAAAAGTAAAACCAAACACAAAAAAAAAATAAAAATGTACACCCCCCTTTTTCCCCCTTTACAAACGCCAACGCCCCAAAAAAGATCAAAAAATAAAAAAATCCCCATTTTGGGGATCGCGCGTGCTAACGACCTCCCCCTTAAATTTTATGTTAATTTAACCCGTACGGTAAACCCCGTAAAAAAAAAAAAAAAAAAAAAACACACAAATTAAGATTTTTGTTCTTTCCCAGCACAAAAATGGAATAAAAAGCGATCAAAAACACTTTGAAACCCCAAAATTATCCCAATTAAAACGTCATTCCCCGAAAAAAAAAAGCCCTTAAACGTTTGTTACGAAAAAAAAAAAATGTATAGTTCGAAGATAGCATGCATAATTTTTTTTTACACCTACAAACACTTTTCTTTTTTTTTTTTAAAGTGCTTCAACATAAAAAAAAATATATAAATAGGTATCGCCATAATGTAGGGCCCAAAGATAAACTAACTTATCACGGATATGCACGGTGGCCCCGTTAAAAAAAAAAAATAAAAACACCTAGGATTTCAGATTTTCTTCACCCCGGCCTCCAAAAAATGGGTTTAAAAGCGATCAAAAAGCCTTTCCCCCCCAAAAAAGATCTAATAAAAGCGTCAATCATTCGCAAAAACAAGTCCCCACACGCCCAAACAAGAAAAATTTAAAAATTATGGGTCTCAGACTATGGGATGCAAAAACGTATTTTTTTTTTGGTTGAATAAAATGTTTTTTTTGTATAAAAGCAGTAAAACATAAAAAAAAAACAAAAATTTGGGGATCGGTGTAATCGTTTGACCTGCATAAAGCTACCAGTCAAATACCGACAGTGACCAAATAAAAAAAAAAAATAAAAACCTACTAAGATTTCTGTAATTTGTTCAAAAAATTCAGAAAAAACCCCAAAAAAAAAAGTGAAAATAGATCATATCACCCCCTAATGGGACCCAATAAAAACGCAACTTCCCAAAAAAACAAGCCCCTACAAAATCGCACACAGCAAAATAAAAATTATGGCTGTCAGAATAACAACAAAAAACGCAATTTTTTTTAGAAATTTTTACTTTAAAAAGTAATAAAACAAAAAAACTTATAAAATTATTCATTTAATTGACCCACCCCCATAGTAAAATTATCAAAACATATTTTTACAAAGGGGGGGGGCGGCGAAAGCTGTAAAATTGAAACTCAAAAAACAAGACGAACTGCTTTTTTTCCCCCCCCTTTTCATTTCCCAATGCTAAAAAAAAAAAAACTAGGAAACCCGTGCATCCAAAATGCAAGTACACCCCTAGGAGATCCCGATGGGGGTTTAATCCAAAAAAGGGGACTTCTGGAAGGTTTCGCCTTTCGGGTACTTGGGGGGTTTTCAAATGCGACATGGCCCCCCAAAATCTGCTTCCAAAAGCCAAAAAGCGCCCCTCCCCTTTCGCCCTGCCAGGCCCAAACAGCATTTTCACCCCCCATGTAGGGTATTGCCCAAAATTGAAGAAAATTTCTTAACAAAGTTTTAGGGTTCTTTTTTCCCGGATTCCGTATTATGAAAATTTTAAACAAAATTCAGATTATGAAAAAAAAATTTTTAATTTTCACGCCTTATGCTAAAAAAAATTGTGAACACCCGTGGGGGTTTTTTAAAACCCAATGCACCCCGGATATATTCATTAAAGGGGGGTAGTTTTTTATCGGGTTTTTTAGGGGTTTTTATTAAATTTTAGCACCTTAGGTGTCCCCCCAAACCTGAAAGGGCCTAAAAAAAATCGTATTGAAAAAGAGACCCCCGAGTTATAGGTTTTTCCTCCATTCTGGGGCTTATAGGGGAGCCAAAATAATGCACTAGGGCCACTATGGGGTTCTCTAAAAACGGGAGACCTGGGGGGAATTGATATTAAATTGCAAATTTACCCATCACATTTACCGTATTCCAGTGAATAATGGATAAATATTGAAAATCGCAAAAAAAAAATGAAATTTTGTTTAATTTTTTTTTGTAAAAATTGAAGGGTTTTCAAACTTCCAAAAGTGTGTAATACGTTAAGGGGGCTATTTTCCAGATGGCATCACTTTTGGGGTATTTTAAAATGCAGGCCCCCCAAGCCAGTCAGAAATGGAGTGGTCCCTAAAAAAATGTTATTGCAAAATTTTTTTGAAAAGGAGAAAAACTACTAAATTTCAAGCCCCCAAAAGTCTAAAAAAAAAAAAAGTCATTTAAAAAATGATGCCCAACCCTTTGTGGGACATAGGTAATGCAGTTAAAAAACTATTTGTGGTGAATATTATCTGTCTGCCCCAGAAATTTTTTGCAAAATTTAAAAACGCAAATTTTTTCCAAAATTTTTATGAAAATTTTTATATTTTTTACAAACAAACAAGGATTGTATGGTTTTAAAAATTTTTTATAAATTTAAAACACAATGTGTACGAGAAAACATCTCTGATCCATGAATAGGGAAAGTGTCAAAAGTTATTCTCAATACACTCCCGGGCCACTTTATTTGGTCACCATGCAAAAACGGGTTGGACCCCTTTTCTTCAGAACTGCCCCAATTTTCGTGGCATGATTCAACAAGGGGTTTCAACGACTCAATTGGTACCAAGGGGCCCAAGATCCAAGAAAAATTCCCCACACCATGACCCACCACCACCACCCGAACCCTTGATACAAGGCAGGGTGGATCCTGCTTTCATGTTGTTTACGCCCCCAAAATTTACCCTACCATCCGAAAGCGCAGCAGAATCGAACTATCAGACCAGCAACGTTTTTCCCAATCTTTACTGTCCAATTTCGATGGCTTGGGCAAATTGGAGCCTCAGTTTCCTGTTCTTAGCTGAAAGGAGTGGCACCCGGTGTGGTCTTCTGCTGCTGTAGCCCATCTGCCTCATAGTTCGCCGTACTGTGCGTTCAGAGATGCTCTTCTGCCTACCTTGGTTGTAACGGGTGGCTATTTGAGTCACTGTTGCCTTTCTATCAGCTCGAACCAGTCTGCCCATTCTCCTTTGACCTCTGGCATCAACAAGGCATTTCCGCCCACAGGACTGCCGCTCACTGGATGTTTTTTCTTTTTCGGACCATTCTCTGTAAACCCTAGAGATGGTTGTGCGTGAAAATCCCAGGAGATCAGCAGTTTCTGAAATACTCAGACCAGCCCTTCTGGCACCAACAACCATGCCACGTTCAAAGGCACTCAAATCACCTTTCTTCCCCATACTGATGCTCGGTTTGAACTGCAGGAGATTGTCTTGACCATGTCTACATGCCTAAATGCACTGAGTTGCCACCATGTGATTGGCTGATTAGAAATTAAGTGTTAACGAGCAGTTGGACAGGTGAACCTAATAAAGTGGCCGGTGAGTGTAAATTGACACGTCAGATTTCAAAAATAGGGCTGTGTCAGGAAGGTCAAAACAGGCTGGGTCCTTAAGGGGTTAAAAGAGGCATGGACTCGCAGGACAGGGATGTAATATTACCACTGTATAATGCATTGGTGCGGCATCACTTGGAACATGCTGTTCAGTTTTGGGCTCCAGTTTATAGAAAGGATGTAATGAAGCTAGAGAGAGTGCAAAGATGAGCAACCAAACTAATAAGGGGAATGGTGCATCTTAGTTATGATGAGAGGTTAAAAGAATTAGGCTAGGTCTACACAGCATAGGACAAAAACTCACCGGAAACCAAATCCTAAAAACTGCTTTGAACCCGAGTATTTTGTCAGTTTTTTGTCCATATCAACTGGGTTTCCAACCAGTTTTCTGGGTGTATTTCAGTTTTTTGTTGAGGTTTTTGGTTTGGGTTTTTTGGGGGGCATTTTTTTAGGCAGTTTTCACTTGTTTTTAAATAGGTGGGACCTATAATTCTTGTTTAAACAGCAGAACCGCATCAAAAACTACGCCAAAAACAGTTCAGCGGTTTACATAGACTTCAGTTTAAATTTTATGCCGGACTCCAGCAGATTTTACAACATATTCCTAAAAACTGCCAACCGTCCAGAAGAAAAAGAAAATGTGTAGACTGCTCTCCATCAAATTACAAGGGGATATTCCCTTTGTCTGGAGAAAAAAGGGTTCAATCTCCAGAGAAGAAAAGCCTTCTTCACTATGAGAACTGTGAATCTGTGGAATAGCCGTCTGAGGAGCTGGTCACAGCAGGAACAGTTGCGAGTTTCAAGAAAGGCTTAGATAACTACCTGAAACTAAATAATATTATAGTTATGTAACCGTATAAAATTCTAGATCCAGTCTGATAGCAACTCTGGGATCAGAAATTAAATCAGATTGGTTCTTGCCTTATGGGTTTCAAAGTCTTCATCAGTAGGAAAACTAAGCTTAGATAACTCCTTATCTCCCTCCCTTCACTCACATTTTCCCCACCCTTGGTTGAACCTGATAGACATATGTTTTTTTTCAACTGTACTATGTAACTATGTAAGATGCAGAAGGCAACTAGAGGAAAGGGGGAGCCACTGAGCTAATATTATCCCATAGACCAGACAGGATAACGGTGGTCAGGAACCAACTACAGGGAAGGGGGCGCCGCTGAGCTAATATTATCCCATAGACCTGACAGGATAACAGAGGTGCAGGAGCAAACAGGAGGGAAGGGAGCACCACTGAGACAATATAATTCCATAGACCTGATAGGATAACAGAGATGCAGGAGCCTAGGGAAGGGGCCGTGAGCTATTTACTATAGGACATGACAGATAACAGTGCAAGAGCAATAGGGAAAGGGCGCCGTGAGATAAATAACCCAAACCTGACAGGTAACAAGGTAAGAGCTGACTAGAGGTAGGGGCCCTACAATTATTATCCCATAGACCTGACAGAATAACAGAGGTGCAGGAGCCAACTAGAAGGAAGGGGGCGCCACTGAGCTAATATTATCCCATACACCTGACAGGATAACAGAGGTGCAGGAGCTGACTAGAGGTAAGGGGGCGTTGCTGCACTAATATTATCCCATACACCTGACAGGAAAACAGTGGTGCAGGAGCCACTAGAGGGAAGAGGGGCCGCTGAGCTAATATTATCCCATACACCTAACAGGATAACAAGGGAGCAGAAGCTGACTAGAGGTAAGGGGGCGTTGCTGCACTAATATTATCCCATACACCTGACAGGAAAACAGTGGTGCAGTAGCCATTTGGAGGGACGAGGGGCCGCTAAACTGATATAATTCCATAGACCTGATAGGATAACAGAGGTGCGGAGCCGACTAGAGGGACATGGGCGCCACTGAGCTAATATAATCCCATAGACCTGACAGGATATCAGAGGTGCAGGAGCTGACTAGAGGAAAGGACTTAACATTGACTAATAGACCTGACAGAGTAACAATGGTTCCGGTTGGGGGGGACACCTAGGAAATAGTAACCACAATATATTATATATTATCCTTTAACCCCTTAAGGACCCGGCGTTTTTTTTGTTGACACGTTCGTTTTTCCCTCCTCACCTTCAGAGAGCCATAACTTTTTTATTTTCCACCTACATAGACCTATGAGGGCTTTTATTTTGCGGGATAAGATGTACTTTCTAATGGTGTTATTCACTATACTATAGAATATACTGGGAAACTGCAAAAAGGTTCCAAGTGAGACAAATTATGAAAAAAACGTATTTTCGCCATGTTTGCGGGGGTTTTGCTTTTACGGCGTTCAATCTTCAGTCAATATAATGTGTTATCTGTATTGTACAGGTTGTTACGGCAATACCAAACATGTAGGGTTTCCGTTATGTTTTGGTATTGTAAAAAAATCCAAACTTTTTCTATTTTTGAAATTTGCGCCGCGGCGCCATTTTGTGCGACCAATAAATTTTTTGTACTAACACCTACGGACGTCAGTGAGGGTGCATTTTTTGCGGGCTAAAGTGTACTTTTTATCGCTAGCAGTTTGGAATGCATGCGACTTTTTTGATCACTTTTATTCCATTTTTTAAGTGACGTAAAATTTTGGCGTTTGGAATTTTTTTTCTTCTACGGTGTTCAGCGTACGGGATAAATGATGTTATATTTTTATAGATAAGACTTTTTTTGGATGTGGCGATACCAAATATGTATAACTTTTTTATTATTTTATTGTTTTTATTTGTAAAATGGGAAAAGGGGGGGTGATTTGAACTTTTAATACTTTTTTTCTTTTGTACTGTAAAACTATTTTTTTATTTTTTTTTTTTACTTTAACATTAAGGCCACCTATGGTGCTTGACCACTAGGTGGCGCGATTGTCAATACAGTCTAATGCATTGCCTATGCAATGCATTAGACTGTACCAAGATGGCGCTTTCCCCACTTCCTGTCTGCGAACGGAAGTGGGGCAAACCAGGACATGGAAGTGACAGGAGCCTTCCCAAGGCTCCCCGCTGCCATGTCCGGGTGTCGGATCGCTGCAGCTATGCTGCGGCGGTGCCGATGACCCTGACGTTCGGTGCGCGGCACCGATCGTCATTCATTCAGATGCTGCGGCCATCTTTGCCGCCATCTTTGTGTCTGACAGGTTAAACAGCGCGGGCAGGCGACGCTGCCCGTTCGCGCTGTAATGGCCGGGTGTTTGCGGCAATTAGCCGCTAAGACCCGCCGGCTGTGCGGAGGGGTCGCGGAGCGATCCCCCTGCAAAGCCTCTTATGGACCCTGGGACGTACTCATACATCCAGGGTCCTTAAAGGGGTTGTCTCGCTACAATGATTGGGTTTTAATTAAAAGATCTTTAAAAAACAAGCAGCTTTGCAATATATGTTCATTACAAATGTCCTACTGATTTTGAGCTAGCCCTGTTAGTATTACTACATCAGCTTCTCAAGTTTCTATAGCAGCAGACCTGTTGATCCTTATCGTACTGGCTGTCAGGTCTGTATGACTCACTACAGGTCAGAGCAGAGAGCCCCTCCCGCACAGAATGCTTCTGTAGTGCAGGGAGGGGGGAGGGAGGACTCTGGCGTCTGTGTCCGTGCTGCCTGGATTAACCCTGTGTGTGCCTGCTTCCTCCTGCTCTCTACACAGATAGATGTGACAGCAGTGACCCTGTCTGTTACTATAATCATGATGTGTCTTTGGAACTGTGACTATAATAATACTATACAGATCAGGGAGGCTTCTGAACAGTTCATGCTGTGCTGTACTAGGGACACATCCTGAGTAACACTTTGCAGCTTCCATGTATGTGTCTGTTCTAAGAGGGTTTGTTTGTTGTTGCTGGAGATGTGGAGATATGTAAGCTAAGCAGAGGGTATAGGAACACTTGCATCCCCTCTGCTATTAGCAAGCATAGACCTCTCTAGGCAGGCACACACAGGGTTAACTCTGGCATCAAACCCCCTCGCCCCTCCCCCTGCTGTATAGAAGTTAAGGGCGGATAGCTGCCTGTGTGCTGAGGGGAGGGGGGAACAGGGAGGAGAAGAGACAGACAAGCTAGCACGCCCCTCAATTCAACTCCCATTCACAGACAGAGGCTGAAAGCTATTAATGAGACAACTCCTTTAAGGGGTTAATAAAGTTTTTTGTCAAGTCCCTACAAAAACACTGAATTTAGGAAGGGTAATTTCAAGCTGCTTATAGAGGCCCTAAAGCTTAATTGTTTGTTATCTAACCCAGGAAAAGGTTCAGCTCTGCCTTAAGATGATTAAAATAGACAAATCACCAGGTCCTGATGGTATACACCCCTGTGTCATAAGGAAAATAAGTAATGTGATAGACAGGCCCCTATTCTTAATATTTATGCACTATCTTCACGGGGCATGTCCAAAAGGATTGGCGCATAGCAAATGTGGTGCCAATAGGATCAAAAAGTAATCCTGGAAACTATGAGCCGGTAAGTTTAAAGGGGTTGTCTCACTACATTGATTAATCTTAACTCAATCCTGTTTTCTCAGTTTCATTTTTAAATTCAGGGGCGTGTTTACTGGCTTCTACTAGGCTGCAGTGACAGGTCTGTAGCTATAGTGACCAGCGCTGGCAGCCTATCAGGAGAGATCACACAGGTATGTAGCTATAGCGACCTGAGGAGCTGATGCAGCCCATACAAGAGGGGATATCTCAGAATAAGTAGGACACTGTTAATGGACACATATTACAAAGTGACTTGTTTTTGCAAGATCTTTAACCTAAAAAGCAATCCTTGTAGTGAGACAACCCCTTTAACCTCTGTTGTAGTTAAAATGTTTGAAGGTTTACTGGAGTATCTCACTAAAAATAAATGTATAACTCTATTCCAGCATTGGTTTATGAAGGATCGGTCCTGTCAAGCTTCCATGAGGAGGTTAGTTCTTGACTGGATTGGGGAGATGCACTGGATAACATATATCTAGATTTTTCTGAAGCATTTGAAACTGTTCCACATAAAAGGTTGGTAAGTAAAATGAGAATGCTTGGACTGGGTGAAAATGTGTGCAAGTGGGTCAGTAACTGGCTCAGTGATAGAAAACAAAGGGTGGTAATTAATGGTACATACTCACACTGGATCCCTGTTACTAGTAGGGAGGGGTCAGTATTGGGCCCTATCCTCTATAATATATTAATAAATGATCTTACACATAGGTTGCACAGTATCAATCTTTGCAGATGATAATAAGGGTTCTGGATTAGTTGGAAACATGGGCAGAAAAGTGGCAGATGAGGTTTAACACAGATAAATGCAAGGTTATGCACATAAGAAGGACAAATCCATTCCATGATTACTTGTTAAGCGGAAAAACGTTGGAAAACAGTGACATGGAGAAGGACTTGGGAATCCTAGTGGACAGTAAACTTAATTGTAGCAGCCAGTGTCAGGCAGCAGCTGCTAAGGCAAACAGGATTATGGGGTGTATTAAAAGGGGCATAGATACACATGATGAGAACATCATTCTCCCATTTTACAAGTCACTGGTCAGACCACACATGGAATATTGGGGACAGTTCTGGGCACCAGTGCACAGGAAAGACATTGTAGAGCTTGAACAGGTTCAAAGGTGGAAACAAAAAAAAATAAAAGGACTGGGTGGACTGCACTACCCAGAAAAATTAGTAAGATTAGGGTTATTTAGTCTAGAGAAAAGACAGCTATATTTGAATCTCATCCACTACATGATGATCATCTCCGTTACCTGTGACCTTTGTCTATTAAGAGGACATCATAGGTCTACCTGTCAGTAACTGAGGAAGAGTAAAGGTGCTGATCCCAACTCCTTACATTTCTTTAGAATATAACGACTACGGGCGAGCAATACAACCATTATTCCCAGAGATCTTACATAATTGATCTAGCTTTGCTTTGAGTAATCCATTATCCTCTCCACAAGTCCACGTGATTGTGCATAAGAGCTGCTTAATTTTGTGTTGTAGCCAATTGCATGGACCCTTCTGCTATTACTTCATTTAAGAAATGGGGTCTATTATCTGATCTTAAAGGGGAGTTCCCACCATAGACTTTGATGAAATATCACTAGGATATGGCATCAAATTGTATTAAGTTTGGGTCCCAGAAATTATCACATTTAGTTATCACAGACAGGCTTCCAGTGTGAAGGACACTGATACAACATGTGCGTCTTTGCTAATAAGAAGAAATAATTGACAATTATGATAAGACTCAAAGTTTTAACATCTAAAGCTTTATTAATTGTGACACTTGCCATATTATATATGTAGGCTGTATTATAAGTAAGCTGAAGACGAGAGTGCTGGAACATGTAACTGCTATAAAAAGTTGACAAATATCAGCATCTGTTGCTGCAAAACAGTGTATTGAAGTCCATCAGGGTAAAAATGCAAAAATTTGACAAAGCACGTATCATTTTCTTTATACTTGACAAATACTGGCTACTTTGTATTGTTCTATCACATAAAATATCAATAAAATAAACTGAAGTTTAAAATGAGGAACATTTCAAAGGGGAGGAAAACTTTTGCAACCACTTTACATGTATATGAATATACAGCTCTGTATGTTATATATCTATAAAAGAGGTGTATGAAAATGAAGTGAGTGTGGAATTGTTGGCACTCGTACAGACTGAGAAAAGTGGCACCCCAGTCTATATATAATGACTCAACACACAGCCATCAATGTCCGCAACAAAAGTGAGTACACCCCTGAGTAAAAATGGACAAATTGTGCCCAAAGAGTCAGTATTTTGTGTGGCTAACATTATTTTCCAGCCCTGCCTTAATTCTATTGGGCATAGACCTCACTAGAGCCTCACAGGCTGCAGCCACTGGAATCCTCTTCCCTCCTCCATGATGACATCAGGAGCTGCACTCCTCCACCTTCCGTTTAAAGGAAGCCCTACAGATGCTCAATAGGGTTTAGGTCTGGAGACGTTTGGCCAGTCCAGCAGCTTTAGCTTCATTTTCTTTAGCAAGGCAGCGGTCGTCTTGGAGATGTGTTTGGGTCATTATCATGTTGGAATACTACAGGGTGTTAGCAATCTTCTTATAGCCTAGGCCATCTTTATGTTGAGCAACAATTCTTTTTTTCAGACCCTCAGACAGTTCTTTGCCATGAGGAGCCATGTTGGACTTGCAGTGACCAGTATGAAAGAGTGTGAGAGTGATTATCAAGGAAACTCAATGAGCGGAAGGTGTATCCTCTAGTCACCACGAGGAGTTGGCGTACCCTACGCCGGGGAGCGGAGTCTAAGGGGCCCTTTTCTTTACTGGAGCGCGGCTCAAGGCAGGACAGACTTTGCCGCAGGGAATCCCCCAGGTCGCTACCCCTGACGCAGGACCCAGCAGTGATAGCCAAAGCAGGAGGTGTAGCCACCGAACCAACTGGAGCATGGACCAGATGCAGGGATGAGTCGGCTAGGCAGGAACAGTGCGTGCGGATGCAGACCAGCACAACGGACAAAGACAGGAACGCAAATGGAGAGAATAAAGTACCACGTATCCAGTTTACTGTTATGGATGGTAATTCCAGCTCTTCCTCATCTGTATAGGTATAAAAGTTAATCAGAACATCTTCTCCCATAGACTTTTATGGGGTTAAAATTTCGAGTTTGAATAGAACTTTGAACTGAATTCACAGAAGTTCGAGGTTCTAATCGAACTGGAACATTTTACTGTTCGCTCGACACTACTCGCGCGTCATAATTTTTTTTCCACATCTACATAGACATATGAGGGCTTGCTTTTTGTGGTACAAGATGTACATTTTAATGGTGCCCTTGACCATACCATAGAATGTACTGGGAAAAAGTCTAAAAAGGGTGAAATGTGAAGAAAATGTACTTGCACCATTGTTGCAAGGGTTTTGTGTTTATGGCATTCATTTTTCAGTATAAAGGATTTGTATTCTGCAGTTCGGTACGATTCTGGTGATATCAAACATGTAGAACTTTTGTTATGTTTTAGTTGTGCAACACCATTTCCTGCAGCCAATAACTTTTTTAGTAAGGGCTTATTTTTTTGCAGGCTGAAGTGAAATTTTTATTCATACCATTTTGGGATACCTGTGACTTTCTACTCAAATTTTGTGAGCATGACCAGAAAACTACAACTTTGGTACTTTGCCTGTGCACTATCCTGCATTGTAAAAATAATGCAAAAGGGTGTACTAAGGTGGCGGTTCTATTACTTCTTGGCTGGGCCAGCAAGTAATAGAAGTGCTAACACGGCAGCTATGGAAGTAACTGATCAGGGAGACCATAGGATTGAATGGTGCGCAGCACTGTTCCTCATTCATGTATATGTCACAGAGTAAAATGGTTAGACAGCAGGGATCAGAGTTGGCCTCAAACGTTGCTACTAGCAGTGGGTATCTGCTGGAATAAAATGAAGAACCAAAAGATTATTCCCAGCTGTCAGGAAGGGGTTAATGAACATCAAAATAGATTCTCCCCTGTGTGAGTTTTCTCATGCTTAACAAGTTGTGATTTCCTATAAAAGCTTTTTCCACATTCTGAACATGAAAACGGCTTTTCTCCTGTGTGAGTTCTCTCATGTATAACAAGTTCATATTTACTACAGTAGCCTTTCCCACATTCTGAGCAAGAAAACGGCTTCTCTCCTGTGTGAGTTCTGTTATGTATAGCAAGTTGTGATTTGGTTGTAAAGCTTTTCCCACATTCTGAGCAAGAAAACGGCTTTTCTCCTGTGTGAGTTCTCTCATGTATAACAAGGTTTGATATCCTACAGTAGCTTTTCCCACATTCTGCACATGAAAATGGCTTCTCTCCTGTGTGAGTTCTCTCATGTACAACAAGATGTGATTTACGTTTAAAACCTTTCCCACATTCTGAACATGAAAACGGCTTCTCTCCCGTGTGAGTTCTCTCATGTCTAACAAGGTGTGATATCCTACAGTAGCTTTTCCCACATTCTGCACATGAAAATGGCTTCTCTCCTGTGTGAGTTCTCTCATGTACAACAAGTTGTGATTTAAAACTAAAGCTTTTACCACATTCTGAGCAAGAAAACGGCTTCACTCCAGTGTGAGTTCTCTCAAAGTAGAAAACAAGTTCCCAAGATTTCCCCTTTCCCGAATGATAGTTTTTGTTTCCCACCAAAATTTCCAGGATGGGAGGAAAATAGCTTCTCTCCTGTGTTATGTTCAGGAAGACTTAATATTTCATTAAAAGATTTCCCACATTCTGAACTTGAATATGGCTTCTCTCCTGTGTGAGTTCTCTCATGTATAACAAGATGTGATTTACGTTTAAAACCTTTCCCACATTCTGAACATGAATATGGCTTCTCTCCTGTGTGAATTCTTATGTGATGCACAAGACCTGACTTTTGTATAAAACATTTCCCGCATTCTGAACAAGAATACGGTGTTTCTCGTGTGTGAAGTCGCTGATGTAGAACAAGTCCTGATTTACGTTTAAAGCTTTTTCCACATTCTGAACATGAATATGGCTTTTCTCCTGTGTGAGTTCTCTCATGTATAATAAGATTTGCTTTACTTGTAAAGCTTTTCCCACATTCTGAACATGAATATGGCTTTTCTCCTGTGTGAATTCTCTCATGTATACTAAGCTGTGATTTCTTTGCAAAGCATTTCTCACATTCTACACATGAATATGATTTATCTCCTGTTCTGTGATACCTCTCATGTGTAACAAGTTCTGCTTTATGTTTAAAGCTTTTCCCACGTTCTACACTGGGATGTTTCCTCCCTGTGTGAATTCTTCTGTGTGCAGAAAGATCTGATCTTTTTGTAAACTGTTTACCACATTGAATTCTTTCACCCGCTTTCTGGCCTTTACTTCTGGTAACAATCTGTTCTTCATGATTAGGAGCATTAGAAGATAGATCTGTCCTCTGAAGTCCTGGATGTACTTTAATAGTAAATAGGTTTTCTGCCGAAGAGTGCCGCATGATCTCTCCATCTTCTACTTTATCATTTAGAGATAACATAGAGTGTTCTCCGAACTTCCTTGTGGAATTTTCTGTTAATATTTACAATAGATTTTATGAGTTTTAATTTTTTTTTATTTAAATTTTTTTGTTGTAAACCACAAAGTAGACAAGTTTATAACATTCCCATCCAAATGGTTTTACACACGGCTTATTCTGGAAATCTGCCACTGCACTTTTTAAGCCAAAACAAGTGTCCTGCAGAAGAGGAGCGCGCTCGGCTCGGGGGAGGTAAGGTGAGTATAAATGTTATTTTTTATGGAGGTTACCTGCCAGAGAGGGACCCTATAAACCTGCCTAAATGCCCCTATATCTATATACCTGCTTGAGTGCTCCTATATCCAGGGGCATCGCTAGGCAGTTTTATTCGGGGCACGAGCCCCGAATAAATCTGCCTGTGCCCCGAATCTCGGCGAATCTCCTTAGTGCGGGCGGCGCCTGCCGATCTCTCTGACTGTGCAGCCTTTTCACAGCGAACGCGCAGTCAGAGTCAGGGAGAAGGCAGGATGGATCGTTACCATCCTGTCTTCTCCCCTGTATGTACAGCGCTTGGTAAGCGCTTTACATACACCTCAGCATCGCAGGGTGTGTGACGCATCGCTTTCATCAACCCCCTGCGACGCTGGGTCTCCTAAGCCGGCAGCCTCTGTGCGGCTCAGGAGGTCCCGGGCCCCCTGAGACGGCGTAAGTGGCGTGATGACATCACACTGATTACACCGTTCTCAAGCTGCAGGACCTGGATGCGCGAACCGTGCTGAGGTAAGTAGGTTTTTTTATTTTTATTAGCTAAGGGGGGCATATTACTGGCTATGGGGGGCATATTAATGGCTGAGGGGGGCATATTACTGGCTGAGGGGGGCATATTACTGGCTAAGGGGGGCATATTACCTGGCTAAGGGGGCATATTACCTGCTAAGGGGACAGTAACCTGGCTTAATGAGGCATATTATGCTAAGGGTAAACTGCTAAAGGAGTATTACGGCTACAGAGGGGCAACTACTTGGCTACAGGGGGCTACAACCTGGCTACAGTGGGCTACTACCTGGCTACAGGGGGCAAATATTTACCAACAATGGGTAATTATTACCATTTGGGGCACTATAGATGGGGAGTTTGTATAGAGATAGGAATTTGTAGAGAAGTGCTGATAAAATGAGGAGTCTAAGATGTTTGTTTTGTACATTCTACAGGGAAGAGTTGTGGATGGTAGAAGTCGTCATGGCGTCTGGGACAGATGGAGAAGAAGAGAAAGAGAACAACTCCTCAGAGACGTCTCCTGTAAGTCACTAAGTGTAACTGCAGTGAAATCACTTATATTTCTGCTGAGCCTACATACAACTAGTATCTACCACTATATGGTCACTGTATGGCCGTGGTATATGTACAACTGATGTCACATGTGGGGGTCGCGTTTGGTCAGGGTCTGGCAGAATTATTTGAACCTTAATTAGTAATAGTTTTGGGTCTTGGTTTTGTATGTTTTTTTTTAGTAACAATCATTTGTCTGGTGTATTTGCTCCATGTATAGGTGTATTATTTGGTGACTTATTTGTAAGGTATTACACTGTCATATATAGGTGAGAGGTTTTGAAAATGCAAATTTGTCAGCACTGATTTTCATTGTACAGTGGCTGCTGAGGAGATGGACGGGATCTATGTGGAATGTGCAGAAAATTAGTGACAGGAAAAGAAGTTTTTTCTCTGTAAAAATACATACACAGTTGAGAATGTGGCTTGAAAAATAGCATGTGCACCCAGCCCTACTCAGAAAAACTTAAGGGCCCGAGCCCCGTATGTTTTGGGACCCTAGCAACGCCCCTGCCTAGATATATATACCTGCCTGATTGCCCCTATGTCTATATATCTGCCTGAGAGCCCCTATAGCTAAATACGTGCCTGAGTGTCCCTATGTCTATATACCTGCTTGAGTGACCTTATATTTATATACCTGCCTGAGGGTGACCCCATATACCTGCCTGAGTGCCCCTATATCTATATACCTACCTGAGAGTGACCCTATATACCTGCCTGAGTGCCCCTATATCTATATACCTGCCTGAGTGACCGTATCTCTATATACCAGCCTGAGAGTGACCCTATATCTATACACCTGCAAGAGTGATTATATATATATATATATATATATATATATATATATATATACACACATACACCTGCCTGAGTAACACTATATCTATATACCTGCCTGAGTGACCCTATATCTATATACCTTCCAGAGAGTGACCCTATATACCTGCCTGACTGAGGGGGCATATCTCTATACCTGTCTAACTGAGGGGACCTATACAGCTTTCTATCTGAGGGGACCTATACACCTACCTAACTGAGGGGACTTATATACATTTAAGTAAGGAGTTGCTGGAAATGTGAGGATTCTAAGATATTTGTGTCCAAATCTGCAGGCAAGAGTATTGGCCGGGAGAAATCAGCATGAAGGTGTGAACTGGATGGAGAAGAAAAGTGAACGTCTCCGATCAGAAAAGACGTCTCCTGCGAGTCACTATATGCAACTTCAGTGTAATCACGTATTTCTGCTGAGCCTATATACAACTAGTTTCTACCACTATATGGTCACCGTATGGCGGTAATATACGTGTACAGAGCCTGTGTACACTGGTATATATCACTATATGGTCACTGTATGGTGGTAATATACGTGTACAGAGCCTGTGTACAACATGTGAGGGTTGCGTTCGGTCATGGTCTGGCAGGATTATTTGATCCTTAAGTAGTAATAGTTTTGGGTCTTGGTTTTGTAGGAGGTTTTTTTTTGGTCACAACGATTCGTCTGGTGTATTTGCTCCATGTATCGGTGTATTTTTTGGTGACTGTTATTTAGGGGTATTACACTGTCATACGTAGGTGAACGATTTTGAAAAAGCAAATTTGTCAGCTCTGATTTTCATTGTACAGTGACTGCTGAGGAGATGGACGGGATCTATGTGGAATACGCATAAAATTAGTGACAGGAACAGAAGGTTTTTCTCACTAAAAACACATCCACAGTTCCCAATGTGGGGTGAAAAATGCCGTGTGAACCCAGCCCTACTGAGCAAAACATAACACAGAGGGCCCAGGCCCCGGATGTTTTAGGACCCTAGCAACACCCCTGGGTCTATTACGCCCTCACCTTGTCCCCTGAGGTGATCAGTGAGTATTTTTGGGGCTGATTGAAACATGTTAGGACTGGACTGGAGGGACTACTAGGTCTTTTTTTGTTACCAGGGTGAGGTTCTGGACAGGGACGCCCTTATTGGGGCGATTTCTCTGCATTAACAGGAGAGGGATGATGTAGTTTGGTTTAGGGCCTTATAGGGTCTTCTTTCTACACGGTCCAATATATCTGTTCTCAATCTTCTGAATGAGAGATATGTTTCTCTGTTTCTTCTCTCTGATATTTTAAGATTATTATTAATAAAAGTTATATTTTAGGACCTTTATTCCTCTTTGTTTGGATTTTGTGACTGTGGTCAAGAGGCGTAACTATTTTGTTACAGCTTTTAGATTTTTGCTGTTCTGGTGTGTTTGTATATTAATCACCCACACATATTACCAACCGCAATCCTAAACCCAATTTTTACTAACCTATCCTGCTCTATATAACCTTTCCTTCTATTATTCCATAGAAGGCTGATCTCAGCATCTGTAATAACTTAAGAACCTGATCACTTCCTCTATATATACCCTGCTTGTATCAATATAAAATATATGACTGATATTACAGAATATCTCTTGAACAGTAAGGTGTGCCACATTGAGCTAGAGCTGACCTCAGAGTACAGTGCTGAGAATCTTCAAATGATTATTCACAAGCCCCTGATATGTTTCCCCACCTCAGTGGCCTCATCAGGGTTGAGGGGTTATGGCAGCTTAGATTTGTCCTCTTTAGAATCATAGAAATAAAGGTTATATTTTAGTTAGAGTAGGATAGGTTGGTAACAACTGGGTGTAAGATTCCCATTGACAATATGTGTGGTTGGTTAAAGCAGATATTGGGTTCAAAGGAAATAAAAAGGAACTTTTACTTCTTCCCACAGGATTCACTTCGGGCTCCAAAAACTAGAGAGCCAGATTTTTAAACCCCATATTTGAGCCTCCCCTTGGCTGGAGACACACACAGGCTCTCCTTGTTATATTGCTTTGAGCCAAAGACAGAAATGGATCCAGCAGAGACGAGGAATATAAGACTTTAATTCTGAATCTTCTCCAAATGCACCAGAAAAGCTGCCTGTGTGATTCCAGCTTAGAAAGTTTTAACATTTTAAAATGTTTCATTGCAAAGTCCAGGATATTGGGCTGCACCCAGTCCCCACTTTTATGACATGAACTTGATAAAATACAAACATTTTAAAAGAAAACCTTGGCTTGCCCTCTGCTGACACACTTGGTCCTTCAAAACCAATAGTGCATCACTTCTATATATAAAAAGGGACACTTTTAATTAAATACTCATGGAACAGGGTTTTTTTATTTACATTTTTGGGCGTTTTTGGATATTTCGGCAGTATAATACTAATAAAAATAAAATAGAAAATCTTCTCCTTAGCGGTGACCACAGAGCCTTACACCTCCTGAAGGGCAAGACAAACCATCTTCCAGCAGGATGATAGCAAAGCAGATGGTGTCACATGTGATGGACAAAATAGCCCTGCATGTGCCTTGTAGGTCAGAAGGGGATTTAGAAGGTCACATGGGTGAGGATTGAAGAACGATAGGAAAACCTACACTGAATTGGAGAAGTCAAAGGTGCCTCAAACATCAACACAGATCACAATAACCAACCTCTATCAAATCTATAGGTATCAAGTTACCAAGATCATCAGGGAGATGGGGAGACTAATATGGAAGGGAGTAGAAAAAGAGATTCAATGGATTCTATTTGACGCTACGCCAGATGTTTCCTGTAGCGGTATAGGGAGGTTATGGAGACTATGGTTCTTCCCCTGTGTTTGGGTCATTTTGGGCAGAGTGACACTATAGATAATGGCAGAACTAGTTTGGTGGGTTACTATTAGCTGCCCCCCTACAGTTGACTATGATATGAAACAGGCAGTGATTTGCTGGGTGACAATTGCTCCATATGAGCAAACTGAGCCCAATGTTCATTTCCATGGGTCACTCCTGTTGCTTTGTGGCTGTTTTCACATCCCATTATGGCTCTATGCTTGGTGTATATGATGGGAATAGCTCCAGGCATAAACATCAAGTGTATTCATAGGGCTCCATTCATCTGATGGAAGTCTCCTTGTGGCCTCCATCATGTTGGAATACTAAATGAAGGCTAAATATGAGATGTGAACCCGGCATATGACAGCTGACCCTTCACCATGGAGGAGATGAAAGGAAGCAACGTGATGGGTTGAAAAAAAAATATTTTACAGATTAAAAAAAGCTAAAAATTGATGTATTTTTTGCATAGTGAGGCCCCATATGCACTTCCTTAAGCCCAAGCTAAGTAACCAATGTGATGTATAATGTGATGTATAGATCTTAGAAATCAGAATTACTTTTTCGCCTCCAATCATTCCAATAAAATGCTCCAGTGCCTGGATATTGAGGTTACATTCTTGTCTTGACTCCCCCTGGTCTTTCGTTTCCATCTCAGTGTCCACATCATGTGCCCAGTGCTGGTAAGAAGCCTCTCTTCGAATGCAATGAGTGCAGGAATCATTCCACATTGTGTGTAAAACATGATGTAGGTGGACTGACTGATCTACTGAGCATGTGTGACCACCAGTGTAAGGAGCTGCACTACATCTCATCCCCAGGGCTGTCAGCACAGTAGCCTACCCATTCACTGCTATGTGTGGCTCCCAGGTTCTCTGCAGTGTCTGCTCTGTTACTCCCTGGTGCTTTTTTTGTAGATTTAAAGGGCCAGTGCTTGATGCCTATATGCTTTGGCCAATTGCTGTTCATATGTTGCTATATTAAGGGGACACCTCCCCAAACTCCATGTCATATCTTCGTTGTACTTCCTCGTGTTCTGAAGGGATTCTCATATATTGACTCCTGGTTCTGAACTTCGGCTAGGTCCTGATCTTACTCCCAGCTGGCTGCCTACCTTGACCTCCAAGTTCTCTGCCCCTTACCTTGTCTGAGATCACCCTTCTAATCTGTTCCCCTAGTATCATGCTTTAACGTAAGCTCTAACCATAGGCGACTATATCGAGGGTAGTGGCTTAGGAGTCACTTGCAGCAGTCAAGATCATTGTGACAGGGTTAAGATGAAAACCAAGGGGCTCTTTAAACTCTGCTCCCCAGCATGGTTGATGCAGATATAAGCGAACAATCCAGTGGATCAAAATGCAAGATCTGGTGGCTTGTTACAACCAGCAATGGACACAGTAGGTGGAAAGTCTGAGAGTGAATGAGGATAACAGCAAAGGGTCTATATCATGTATGTAACCACAATACCCAGACACAGGAGTGGTGATATTTCCAAATTAAAAATTGTCATGTTATGCATGATCTAACAAATGAAATCAATAGTAATTTACGGAAAACCCCTTTACAATGAATGTATCCTGAACAAATAAAATAAGATAATGATACATATTCTATTCATTGTATCTCAGCTGCTTTTACCAGAGATATGCTTTATTGCAGCTACAAGGACATAGGAGCCTGTGCACAGGAGCTGACTCATTGACTTCTATAGGGCAGTGTTTGAGGCTCTGTGACCCGGGAAGACGTCATTGTGTGGGGAGGGGGAGCTGTGACTATCTCCTATTGTGAATGATAAGCCATGTTATCTACACATTGGTGTCACCTTTCATTGTAAGTCATCTGTGATTTTAAAGAAGAGACTCTTCTCTACAGAAAAGGATTTATCAGTCTAGGATTTATCAGAATGTAGATCATGATATGAGAAACTAAAGAATAAAAACTCATCACCAAAAAGTCTTAATAAATCTGCTTCATATAAAAACACGATATAAACAATAGGTTATTTCTGATGACACCTTCCCTTTAAACCTCCAACATGGCCACCAGTGCTGTCCTGCACCCAATGTAATAAACCAGCTCTATCTCCTTACTTTGTGACATAAGAGGCCGGTGATTCTCCAGATCCTCCATCTTGATCTCCTTGTACAGATCCTTGTGTCCTTCTAAATACTCCCACTCCTCCATGGAGAAATAGACAGCGACCTCCTGACACCTTATAGGAACCTGACACACAAAATGATACGGTCATCACCCAGACCCCTCCAGTGGTGTTACTGTATAATGTCCCAGCATTCCCAGCAGCGTCACCTCTCCAGTCAGCAGCTCCGTCATCTTGTTGGTGAGTTCTAGGATCTTCTGCTTATTGTCCCTTTCGTGTATCAGTGAGAGTGGGGGAGGCTCTATGATGGGGCCCCGGCTCCATCCTCCTGACACACAGGGACAGCTGCTGGGGGCCACACAGTCACCTGACGTCTTCTTCACTACTGTGTAATCCTGTGTATGGAAAGAAATCCCTGGATCAGTGACCGATCTCCAAAAATCTGGTGACTAGAACTGATATTATTCCTGCACCGAGATACGATCGGGCGTTTGAGCAGTGATTTCCCCATGATAACTTTGTATTACAGAGAAGTGTAAAGCTGAAGCCCTTGTAGGAGAGATGCTTATGGTCGGCAAGTCCTGTTCATTACTTGGTATAACGTTCACAGTATATTGGCCAAAATACGGACATGGGATGGAGGTCTAGGGACAGACCCAGGATGGAAGCCAAACAAAACACAAAGGACAAAGATGGAGGCAAAGAAACAGACATGGGAAGAAGGCCTAAATACACACATAGGGTGACGTGTATGAACGTTGGCACTGACAGGCCAGTTATAAATCACTTTAAAGCAGTGTAGAATGTATGAAGCTGTTCTTCTGCAGGTCAGTGTAGAGACTCATGCATCACCTTTACCCTGGTCTGGCTCTTCTAACTGTTCTGTGCCTAGGTTTGGCATCAAAGAATCATAAATGTGTCTAAATCTACGAATGTGGTGCAACACACTCCCAGAATGCCCTGTAAGAGTTCACATGAGTTCGGCCACCATCTTGGCCCTGCCTGGGGGACGCTTTCACTCTGGGGTCGCCGCTTTGGTAAACGGAACAGCAAGTCGACACAGGATTCTCTTGAAGTCTGGCCTCTGACAGCTTTATTCTTCACACAGCAAAAACATATACAGCAAACAAAATAAATCCTAGGCCGCCCAGCCACTAACTAAACGTACAGAGAGTCCCTCTCTAGCAGCCGTCTGGGTCTACTACCCAGCCCCACAACCATGTACTCACACTGTACAATATAGTCCTTGGGCCTGGCTTATCTCAAGCCTAGGGGGTGGGGGGGGAAGAACTCAGGATACGCTCCTGGACAAGGCCTGCACACGTCCTCCACTGACTGTGAGCCACACTCTCCCCCTGGTATACTGAAGACCAGGCTATTTAACAGACCTCTAAGGTGGACAAGCAGCTGAGCAACTCTCCTAATTACCACCTGACTAATTAACTCCTGGTTACCCTTGCCAAGCTGGTGACCTTCCTCACTGACAGCCAGCAACTTGGTAACCCATACCTTGGAACTCAGCTCATGCAGAACACTTAGTGGCGGAGAAATGCGATCTTCTACAGTCGCATCGCCACAGCCCCTAAACTTTGGCACACTAAAAAGTGTCTTTGGTGAATTAGGAAGGCACTTATCATGCCAAAGTTTGGAGTGCACCTGTTCATACATTCTTTTTGGCTCGAAATGCACCAGAAAACTGGCGCAGCCCCGTTCATACATGTCGCCCATAGAACAGACATAAGACAGATGCCAAAAAGACAAAAGTCGGAGGTCAACGAACACAGAGAGAAACAGATAAAGAATACAAGGAAGACCAGGGGTAAGCTAGGAGCTCAGACAGGTAAGGAGCATACAACCAATCAGGAGCATCAGATGAGCTAGGGTACGGGTAGCAAACGACAAACATTGCAAGGAACATAAGCATGACAGAAACACAGACAAGGAGCAAACAGGATTAGCCAGACAAGACTAGACCCAGGTAAGCTCCATGACTGAGGCCCAGAGCAGTGGGAGAGAATGCTTAATAAAGCCCAAGGTGAAAGGGGATTTGCTAGAGAAGCCGCCCCCAACTGAACCAACACCGGAACAAATAACAGCAGGATGGGGTCGCACCTCCCCTAGAAGCCAAGAGGATCAGAGGCGGGCGCATGGTGCATACAGCATGGCCAAACAAACAGGAAAAGCCACATGGCAAATGTAAGGTAGATCGCAAGCAACCGGGAGCTCAGCGGCCGGACATTTACCAGGTTTCTTTTCAGCTATATTTTTGGGATGAGGTTATTGTTATTCATTATTGTTGTTTTTCTTGTGACTCTTGTTAGTTACTTTATTGTTATACTGCTAGATTGTGTTTTATTGCTCATTTGGTATCTTTTCAGATTCTCCATTTGTGTTTGCGTCTATTGTTTCTTGTTCTGGGATTT
Organism: Phyllomedusa bahiana; assembly: GCA_025379985.1. Taxonomy (NCBI): domain Eukaryota; kingdom Metazoa; phylum Chordata; class Amphibia; order Anura; family Hylidae; genus Phyllomedusa; species Phyllomedusa bahiana. The sequence continues at coordinate 24,939 of JAODAL010042726.1, forward strand.
GTAACCCACTTTAATGTTATGTTGTCTGCATTTCTCCGGCAACTGCTTATAGTGTTTTTCCCAGCCATATAGATTGTCTTTATTAAAAAAAATTGTAATGCCATCTGCTGTTATTGACAGGTTTTAAAATTCTGCCTTCTCCTATCGAGGTTTTCCTTTCTTTTCCAATGTGTCCGATAGGCTTTGCTCTGGTCTCTGCCTTATGTTTCCTGTCACACTTTTTCATTGGTTCATCTTATTTTTACATACTTACCTTTGTATCCATTCTTTATGCCATGATTAAGAACACTGTCCAAAACACATTGGCTCTGCGAGCCTGTATCCACACTCCCTTAGTGTGAGATTCTAATCTTATGAAATAAATGTTTATGTTCTAATCTATACCTACATCCATTCTGATTGTCCGGCATGCTGGATCGCATCTTGAATTGCACCTGGATGACTTACCCATGTCCTTGTATCAGGACTGGACCCGGGCGCCCAACATGGATTAACCATGGACTGCACTTTTGTACTAGGAATGGTAAGTTGTGTAAAGACTTGTTTTGATTGTAAACCTACCTGGGATAAACACATATCTATTCTAATATTAAATTAAGATAATATAAAAACAACTAGATGGATGATGGGGTCACCTATGGCCGATATCTGCCATCTAACTATCCAAATAGTGGAAGAATTCCAAGCCTCCAGGATGAACCCAACCATCTGATTCTCTTGGCTCCCCCAGGCTCTCTCCTCCTTGGTTACTCACCATTCTCATTGCTTCTATAACATTACTATGGCTGCATTCGTTCTCATGATACATAGCTGATTCCTCCTATTATGGATTTTCTCTTCCATCATTGACTTGTTAGATAATAAAGATGATAGAAATATAGAGAAGTTTACCTCTCTGGTCACCAGGTGGATGATCTCCAAGGTGAGGTCTAATATTCTTCTGCTGATCTCATTCTTGTTTGTGTCCATCCTTGGTGGGTCATTCAGCCGAAGGAATGCTGTGTATGAAAATAGGAGAAAATTGGATGAACTGGAAGGTTCTAGTGCTGCAGGTGCCTTTATAGAGAAAGGAGGAGCCCAAATCATACAGGGGTCACATCATGTGTGTCATACAGAACTTCTGGAGGCAGAGGAGAAACAGCTCATCAGAGCCGTCACCACATGGATACAAGATATTCCCAAAACATCCACAGAAAATTCCATTATGTCTGAAAGATGAGGGCCCCACCTCTTGGAGGCCTCGCTTGGCTGTGTCTGTAACTCCTATAGAAGTGAATGGAGAGACCCCTATATATGTGTGGCCCCTCTCTGCTCATTCTCCGCCTTGATGCAGTGGCCCCATCTCCATGAGGGTCGAGTGAGGTTTGTTGAGTGTGATTCCTAGGCTCCCAGCAGTGTATATTTAGAGGTAAAGGACCATCATTTGGTGTATTTCTGTTTTGGCCCATCGCTGTTCAACTGTGTCCATTTTAAGGGGACTCCTACCCTAGCTCTTTGCCTCATCTTCAGTGTCCTCCCTGGTGTTCTGAAGCGATTCTTGCTTTTCCTGGTTCTTGACAGCTTGTTTCTGATCTTGCTGCCTATCTGGTGCCTACGTGACCTTCAGATTGTCTTTGACAAAGAAAGTACTCTACCTTTCGTAACCTTTAGCTCGTATGTGACCACACTTCTTGTCTGATTCCCCAGTACCAAACTTTAACAAAAGCTGTAACAGTGGGTGAGCACATGAGGGGTAGTGGCCTGGGAGTCCTCAGCAGCGAAGTCAAGTCTCCTGTTGGAGGGTTAATGGATGAAAACCAAGGGACTATTTAGACTCCTCTCCTCAGCATGGTTGATGCAGATATCTGCAAGTGATCCAGTGCATCCACCTCCCAGATCTGGCGAGTTGTTAGAACCAGCAATGGACACAGTAGATGGAGACTGTGAGACGGAATGAGGAGAACAGCAAAGGGTCGATATCATGTAACCTCAATATCTGGACACAGAAACGTTTTATCTCTAAATGATAAATTGTTACGTCCTGCAGGATCCAACAGAGGAGATGAGTATAAATCTGTGGAAAACCCCTTCACACTGAATGAGCCACAAAGAGAATTTCACTGATGAAAACCAGAGAATGATAAAGATTCTGTAGTTCTCAGGGTTTTCCCTGTTTTCTGCTTATGATTATGGGGGCGGCCATCTTGTCTAGGGATATACTTTACTGCAGCTACATGGACATAGGAGCCTGTGAACAGGAGCAGACTCATTGACTTCTATAGGGTAGTGTTTGAGGCTCTGTGATCTGGGAAGAAGTCATTGTGTGGGGAGAGGGAGCTGTGACTATCTCCTATTGTGAATGGTGATAAGCCATGTTATCTACACATTGGTGTCACCTTTCATTGTAATCCATCTGTGATGTTAATGAGGAGACTCTTCTCTACAGAAGAGGAAGTGTCAGCCTATTATTAGGATTGGAGACAACTGTGAGACTTGCAGGAGTTCGGAATATAGACTGTGATATGAGAAACTAAGAAATTAAAACTCATCACCAAACATTCTTAATAAATTTGTTTCATACAATAACACAATAGATTATTTCTGATGACACCTTCCCTTTAAATCTCCAACATGGCCGCCAGTCCTATCTCCTTACCTTGCGACATAAGAGGCCGGTGATTCTCCAGATCCTCCATCTTGATCTCCTTGTAGAGATCCTTGTGTCCTTCTAAATACTCCCACTCCTCCATGGAGAAATAGACAGCGACCTCCTGACACCTTATAGGAACCTGACACACAAAATGATACGGTCATCACCCAGACCCCTCCAGTGGTGTTACTGTATAATGTCCCAGCATTCCCAGCAGCAGCAGCGTCACCTCTCCAGTCAGTAGCTCCGTCATCTTGTTAGCGAGTTCTGGGATCTTCTGCTTATTGTCCCTCTCATGTATCAGTGAGTGCGGGGGAGGCTCTATGATGGGGCCCCGGCTCCATCCTCCTGACACACAGGGACAGCTGCTGGGGGCCACACAGTCACCTGATGTCTTCTTCACTACTGTGTGATCCTGTTTATAGATGGAGACATTTAGGGGAAGAATTCCTTTCCAGCTCTTAACTCTAACAATCAGAATAAATCTCTGGAATAAGAACCGATCTCTGGAAATCCAGTAACTTGTATTATTACTACACTAAAGAAAGACATCCCGTGAATTCCCCCTGATATCTTCCTCTGGCAGAGAGCTCCACAGTCTCACTGCTCTTATAGTAAAGAATCTGCTTTGAGTGTAGGGACCATCTTTCTTATAGATATAGTGGACTTCCCCTTGTTATGGTATAATATTCCCCCCCATTAAGTCTCTCTTAAATTATGTCCTGAAGAGCATCCACTAGTTTTGTGTTTTGTCTTTAACCCCTTCCTGACGGACGGTCATAATAATATGGCTCTAAATTTTTTTGCTCTTTGCCTTCTGAAAGCCATAACTTTTTTATTTTTCCACCTACATAGACCTATGAGGGCTTTTATTTTGCGGGACAAGTTGTACTTTCTAGTGGTGTTATTCATATTACTATAGAATATACTAGGGAACGGCAAAAAAATTCTAAGTGGGGCAAAATGTGAAAAAAAACGTACTTGCGCCATGTTTGCGGGAGGTTTGTTCTTACGGGGTTTATTCTTCGGTAAAAATGAGGTGTTATCTGTATTCTACAGGTTGATACGCATCCGGAAATACCAAACATGTAGGGTTTCCATTATGTTTTGGTACCGTAAAAAAATTCCTAACATTTTCTATTCTTGAAATTTGCGCTGTGGCGCCATTTTGTGCGACCAATAACTTTTTTGTACTAACACCTACGGACGTCAGTGAATTGGCATTTTTTGCGGGCAAATGTGTACTTTTTAATGCTAGCACTTTGAAATGGATGCGACTTTTTTGATTACTTTTATTCCAATTTTTATGTGACGTGAAATGACCAAAAAAACGCAATTTTGCCGTTTGGAATTTTTTTTCTTCTACGGTGTTCAGCATACGGGATAAATTATATTATATTTTTATGGATCGGACTTTTTCGGACGGGGCGATACGAAATATGTGTAACTTTTTATTATTTTATTGTTTTTATTTGTAAAATGGGGAAAGTGGGGCAAACAGGAACATGGTAGCGATCAGAGCCTTCACAAGGCTCTGCGCTGCCATGTTAGCCCATCGTGACTCAGCGATCTCACTGCTGATGTCCCGATTGGGCTGAAAATGTTGCGCGGCACCGCTTTTAAGTCATTCAGACGCCACGGCCATCTTTGCCGCGGCGCCTGATGGGTTAAACAGCGCAGGCGAGCGACGCCGCCCGCCTGCGCTGAAACCGCCGGGTGTTAGCTGCAATTAGCCGATAACACCCGGCGGCTGTGAAGCAGGATCGCGGAGCGATCCCGTTTCAAAGCCGCTTCCCGGCGCTTTGACGTACTCATACGTCAAATGTCGGTAAGGGGTTAAACTTGGTTTACCAGTATTGTTCTGTAGGTGAAGTCTCCAGAAGTGACCCCAGTATTCCTCCTTGAGTAGTAAAGGAGAGATTGTGACCCCGCTGTATAGACATATAGTGACATCATATCTGGAAGATGGGGTTCTGTTCTGGAGACCTCACCTATGAGGGAGTTAGAGAACTTCATTTGTATGGTCTGAGGGAAAGAAGAAACATGATTGAAACCTTTATATATGTTACAGGAGAGGAGAAGCGACAGAGGGGACATGATGGAAACTTTACATTTGTTACAGGATGGAGAAAAATAACCACATGAACAACAGGAAACAGTCTGAAATTAGTTGGAGGGAGGCCGGAATAATGTCACATAATGAAATTTTTCTGGAATAAACTATGAGAAGAGTTGGTTTAAAGTCAACAGTGAGAGCCAGTAAAATGCCTGAGGTGACCAGATATCTATCCTAAAGTAAAACTAAAACAAAAATCCAAGCCTCCACACTGAACCCTTCCACCTGATTCCCTTGGTTCATGGCCTCTCCTCCTCGGTATAACGGGCGACTCACCATTCTCATTACTCCTATAACATTACTATGGCTGCATTGGTTCCCATGATACATAACTGACCATACTGGGGGCTGAGGTTTTCCGCTGCTCAGTTCATCACTTGGAAGCTCCTGAAGCTCTTACACAGGACGTTAGATTCCTCCTATTATGGATTTACTCTTCTATCATTGACTTGTTAGATAATAAAGATGATAGAAATATAGAGAGATTTACCTGTCCGGTCACCAGGTGGAGGATCTCCAAGGTGGGGTCCAATATTCTTCTGCTGATCTCATTCCTGTCCATGTCCATCCTTGGTGGGTTATTCAGGAGAAGGAACTCTGTGTATGAGAATAGGAGAAAACTGGATGAACTGGAAGGTTCCAGTACTGCAGGTACCTTTACTAACCCCTTAACGAGGCAGCAATTTTCGGTTTTCATTTTTTCCTCCCCGCCTTCTGAGAGCCATAACTTTTTTATGTTTCCTATCTTCATAGCTGTATGAGAGCTTGTTTTTTGCAGGACAAGATGTACCTTTTAATAGTGACACTGACCGTACCATACAATGTACTGGGAAACCCACCCAAAAATTCTGTGTGTGGTGAAACGTGGAAAAAAACAAACAAAAAACAACAGCACAATTTTGGCGACATTTCCACATCAGTGAAGCCACTGCTTGGAATGAATGACATGTTATCTGTATTCTACAGATAACTATGATTCTGAAGAAAAACAAATCTGTAGAGTTTTTGTAGGAAGTAATAGAAGCATTAACATGGCAGCTCCATGGGCCTATATGAGGCCACCACTGGCAATATCGACCACTTGGCAACCCGTGATCTCGTCACATGGGTTTCAATAGGGGGAAAAGAATGGTGCGCACACTGTTCCTCATACATTTAGACGCTGTGGCTGTGATTGTCAAAGCAGCTACTGGATTAAACAGCAGGACTGAAGCTGGAAGGGGATAAAAAATAGCTTCTCCCAGCCATAACCTCATCGGTAGCTGGACTAGAGCTGCCACCAGCAGTGATGTAAGGAAGCTAAGGAGGCAATGGATCTGCCCTTTTTGATGGGAGCACAACAATCCTTATGGACACAACCAGTTTGAAAGTTCACACTGTCCACTCATAGGGAAGAAGATATAAAAGCGACCAGATGGCTCTTGGTCCGGCAAAGCTGCCACCGCGACCTGTCACCACCTTTCCATTATATCATAGGAGTCCTAATGGAACAGGAGAAGCCGCCTCTTTCTAGTGATGCCTTAGATGTCACGGTTACTACTAACCAACACGTCTCACTGGTCAGCGCCGCCTCATGGGGGAGCACTATTACCTGCAGCACTGCGGCCCTCGGTTCATATCCCACCAAGGACAACATCTACAGGGAGTCTGTATGTTCTCCCCGTTTGTGGGGGTTTCCTCCGGGTTCTCTGATTTCCCCCTCACTCCAAAAACATACTCACAGGTTAATCTGGAATTTAGACTGTGAGCCCCAATGGGGACAGGGAGCAACGTGACTCATGACAATGTCTGTACAGCGCTACGGAATATAACAGCGCTATATAACTGAATGAAATAAAATCAAGTCCCAGCCCATCCCCCGCAGCAGCTGCCATGTTACACCCGCACCATAAATATACCGCCCTCCATGAGGAGCACCTCCCTGCCGCCCCGCACAGAGGAGGGAAGGGGTTAATAGACCCGGGCAGGGGCGGACGGTCTCCATGGCAACGTGTCTCTGATATCAGGAGGGGAGGACGCTGGACGGACACGTTACCGCACCACAGACTGACTGCAATTACTGAACCGCACAGACCTCCCATGTAACCTCACCTGCCCACTGGAATCCTGGGAAATCTGACAACAGCGAGCACCAGAGAGACTGCCGGGACCTGTGTGTACTACACGGCAAGGAGTGCAGGACCTGCGATGATGTCACCACCATGTGATCAGTCACATGAGGGGGCGGGGTCAGCAGTGCTGGATGAAGGACCTGTGATGTCACCACCATGTGATCAGTCACATGAGGGGGTGGGGTCAGCAGTGGTGGATGAAGGACCTGTGATGATGTCACCACCATGTGATCAGTCACATGAGGGGGTGGGGTCAGCAGTGGTGGATGAAGGACCTGTGATGATGTCACCACCATGTGATCAGTCACATGAGGGGCGGGGTCAGCAGTGGTGGATGAAGGACCTGTGAGGATGGTCATGTGACATGAGGGGCGGGGTCAGCAGTGGGTAAGAGAGCAGGATGAAGGCTGTCTCCATAGTAACCCCTTATATTCATCAGTCAGAGCAGATACGGGGTCTCCTCAGTAGTCACTGTCGCCCTTCCTGTTATTTGTCCGCACTTCCAGAATCTCCTGTCGCCCCAACCAACACCACTTTACTGAGGGAAGGAAGCAGCAAGGAAAGCACCAGCGAGGGTGGACAACCCGCCTTCCCTATGAAGCAGAATGAATGCAAATATGAATACGAATTTAATATAATAATAATTTAATGCATTACTTTATACTTATAGTGCTATCTCTTTAAAACCTGTACTTTGCTATTCACTCAGTGAATTGAGTTTTTTGCTCAATCATTCTGACTAGATGTGATTCTTGATCAACCTGTTTATTTTACCTAAGAACAGTGCACAACCCAACAGATAACGGGTCATCTCAGCCGGACATTTGGGTTTATACAAATATGTTATCTGTATTAAATGTCCCTGAAGATTAATCATTATATCCTAGAAAGGGTGTTCTCATGTTCTAATAAGCAATGATGTGATGTGTATACAGAAGGATCTGATTGGTTTTATATGTATAGGCCCTATAGCTTGGCTTGTTTCTGAATATCTGTGATTGGTTAAAGGTGTGGCCTCCTCAAACTAAGAGGCCCACCTCAACCCTATAAAAGAGACTGTATTAATTAATAAATTAGTTCTGATCATCTTGAATGGAACCACAGTGATCGCTGTCTTTATTTCCGATCGTGGGAAGAATGAGAGCATGGTAGAAATATTGCCGCATCAAGTCGGGGCTCGTCCGGGATATCTCAGGCAAGAAAGACGGGTCAATATCCAGATATCCGGATAAAAGAACTGGATAACAGAGAGCCCTCAGGGTGAGATTTTCTCCTCAAAGAATCCATTTCTTTCTCCCAGAAGTCTGTGATCTGTCTCATCTTGTAGCAGATATCTCTTCTCCATTCTTCCACGATCACGATCAGTATCATTTTGTTTTTGCTGTTTAAAACGTTTTAAGCATTAATGCTGTGCATTAATTATAAGCTAAGTTGATACTAAGTTTGTTCTTGTAGTTTTGTGAGAGATATTTGTTCTTTGTCTTATTTGCTTTAGTACGTAGGTAAACTGAGTTATTGATCAGGTTAAAGGTTTATTTGATTTGACTAGTTCTATCTCTGCTATCTCTCTCTTCTGTGTTTTTTATAGGTAATGAGCGACTGCCATCGTGTGGTGAAATGATTTAAAGTCATATTAAGTAACTTGTAAACTTTTATGTAGTTTGTTTTGATATTTTTGGTTATTGCTGCTACTAGATCAAGTGATATATATATATATATATATATATATATATATATATTTTTTTTTTTTTTTTTCCATTATTCATGAATACTACCTCACTGTTAGTATATCCTTAAGGCTTGCATAAAATTATAAGTTGATTTAAATAGAGGCAAAATTGTTTGAAGTTAAAACTGTTAAGCATCTCCATACCTCCCGGTGGTTATGTAGTGTATATAGTAAATAAGTGTTCCACTAAGCATCGGGTGTTCAGTGAAGAGTATATAGGTGGTCTTTGACCAGTTTGACGAAAACCATACTTTTCTCTGGTAAAAAGGGCTTCCAAAAGGAAAATGGGGAATGTGGTGTCTTCAAGAGAGGAAAATCCACCCCAAGATGAGAATCAGTATGTTCTATATACTGCTGGAAGTCCTGTGAAATATATGCTTGGAGCATGTGATATAGATACAAATACTCTATGGGAGGCATGGAGAGATGGTCTAGAATGGGAAATATTATATCAAATAGTGTCTTGTTGTGAGAGTCCTGATAGGGCCAGGCTACACAGAGATTGACCATTCAAACATCATTGAGGGAGGGAGAATGCAGAGTGCAAGGTTAGGGGAGGAGGTAGCGAAGGTGAGCCCATTACAAACCATACATGGCCTTAACGAGGAGATATGGGAAATGAGAAAACCATATTCAACTAGTGAGTTGATTGATTTCGCCAAGCGAGTGGGAGATTATCAAAAGACCCCACGAGAGTCATGGGAAGTGTTAGAGAAGATATGTGTTACACAAAGCATGACTGGTCAGGATATTGGAAAATTGTTACACTATGTTTTCACATCTACACAGGAAAACCAGCACAAATAAGTCTAGAGAAGAACACTGATTAGACCGGGATACTGGAGAATTTTTGGATCCTCCTGCACCGGATTTTTCTTTTCCACTAATGCTACTTCTTCTCAGGAGCTAATAGTTGCCCGAAAGGTGGAAGGTCCAGAAGTGCCGTTCCTTGTGGATACAGATTGTCTCTTATTAATAATTATTGTCTTCAGTACACA